>OY740768.1:95982784-96157784 GCA_963513935.1 Aphrophora alni
CTTTATTCTTTCTTTACCAAGTTTTTAGTTATTTATTAAATTATATCAAGTATTGGGTGAGATACCTGTCTTTTTCTCTCTTGACCAACTTTTCAGGGATTTATTAAATTATATCAAATATCACGTTAGGTCTCTCTTTACTCAATATTGAACAACTTTTAATCTTTAAGGGATTTTTTTAAATTAATTATATTATTGAGTTAGATCCCTCTCTTTTTTCTCTCTTAACCAAATTCCAGGGAGTTTTTTTAATTAATTGTATTCTTGGGATAAGTCCCTCACTTTTTTCTGGAAAAACTTTTCAGTGGTTTTTAGAATTATACCAAGTATTGGGTGATATCCCTCTCTATTCTCTCTCTTGAACAACTATTGATCTTTAAGGGATTTTTTTAATTCTTTAAAGCGTCATGTGTTGTCTTGTAGGACACCGAAAATGTCCTCGCAGAATTGCTAATGCATTTCACTAGTTGCACATAAAATGGATAATATTTGTGACACATTCACCAATGATGATATGTTTTCCGCTTCTCAGTACTGTACAGAGTGCAAAGTACACTAATGGTTAATATTAGTTTGGTATTCGATAGCCAACTGTATATTCTGAATTGCTTAAAAATTTTTGTATAATAGTTATATACGTGGTGTTTCATGACAATAAAATGTTAGTGATTGAAAATTGTGTTAAATGAATATGGAAGATGTTAAATCTTGTTGCTATTTATAGCTACAATAGTTATTTTAAATTTAGATATATAATTAATGTATGTCATACGTACTTATAATTTGCCTGCTCGTTTAATTACAATTTATAATATAACGAAGAATAATCACGTTATTTATGGTTTTTTTATGAATTTAAAGTGATTAATTATCTACTTGTTCATGCGTATCAACAAAGCTTTCCGAGGCTGGGTAGTATGATGGTAGACTTGAATACGTAGTACGTTTACAACTCCCTCCAGCTCTGTTATTAATTATGTCCTCATCCACATCTACCTTCCAATGGAGGGGGTGGCTTAATGTAATTGTCGTACTCAATGTAATTGTTTGTTTTGTAAAGTACAGAGAAAAGTCTCTATAATTTCAGTAAGCTGAGTTTCTGCTGTTATATTAGCACTAATCACTACAAGAAAATCATTAAAATTTAATGTTGTTAAATTTGGAAATGTGGATAAATTAATTCAGATTGGTTAGATCCCTCTTTCTCTCTCTTTAACAACTATTGCTCTTTCATGGATTTTTATCCATGTATTTTTTTATAATACAGTTGTATTCGTCTCTCTTTCAATACATGAGTACAGATTTTTTCATAGTAAAATATTAATATTTGTTTTGTGTTTAAAAATTTATATTTTCTGTTTTATTTCCAACACATTTCTTAATCTAATTTTGTTGTAAATGTAATTAAATTTTTAGTAAAATATAGCAAAACGTCAAGTCACGGATGAAGTAAATAATCATACCCAGCCTGGTAGCAAAATAACGTTTTTTTTTTACTACCACTATGAATATAATCTGGTGCGTCTTCTGGCAGCAGTATTTCGACCGATAACACTGGAAGAACAACAAATGGGTCTAAATCAGGTTATGAGATAAACTTGGTGGAACAACATAGGCTAAAACTTGCCAACCAAAAGACAGAGTTTGCGCTTTCAACGAAGAAAATTTTATCGTTTTAATTTAGTACCGTGCTAATAGGGTATAAAGTCAATGAAACCAAATAGTTTCTGAATAATACAAATTAACCTTAAGAGCAAATTAGAAGTGTTCCAAATAGAGCGGAAAAAATTATTAGAGCGGTGTCTATGTAGAGACTAATGACCTCACAGTCAATAATAATCTACTGGGCTAAGTTATGGACGAATGTACTTCATTTTAAAAGTACAGAAAGAAAATAAATGCTGCATATTAAAGAAGGGATCAAAGATAGCAATTATCCACTAAACCGTTTCAGAACCTGGAATTTATGTTATTACTTAAACGTTCCCAAATAATCTTGCCTGCAAAGGGCAAGTAACATATTAATTAATAACAAGTAATTAATATTGAGTAACATACTTTCATAAATTTATATATAATATATATATATATATATATATATATATATAGACTATATATATATATATTATATATATATATATATTATATATATATATATATATTATATATCATATAAATATCATATTATATATCTATATATGATAAATTAAATTTGTCTATTTTCTCTTTTCCTAGATGAATATATTTAGTCCCCTTTGCAAGCAAGACTATTGGGATCGTTTCAGCAATATATATATATATATATATATATATATATATATATATATATATATATATATTATTCATTATATTTATATACCATCATGTATATATTATAAGTAATATATATGTTTACATTAAATATTATGATATAAAGTTATTGTATTTAAACTAAAGAAAAACAAATTTCACCAAAAGTTTTGAACTTAACACTAGTTATCTCAACAACTAAAAAAGGTATAGGTCTGGAATTGGTTTTATTAAATCTTTCATGTCAGAAAACTATATAATAATTTAAATATATTATACAATGTTTTTCCAGGAATTTTTATTTACATTCATTTCATTATTGAAGCTACCTTCTATGCAAAATCTTTTTCCACCAATAGCTGCCAAAATAAAAGTTTGTAGACCTATGTTTATTAGATATTTTTTTATTATTTTTAGTAGTAGAATCGCCTCTTAAAATCTTTACCTTTCCTCGTGGGACATCCTGTATAGTATAGACCTTTCACTTCATTTCAAGCACTTTTCTTTACTCCAACATAATAACTCCAAAACCTTTATTTCTAAATTTTTTATAACACAGATAAATTCTATGCACCTTTCTAAGAAAATTTATTTATAATAAGTTGTGTTTTGCATAATATTACTATTTTTAAAAATACATTAAATATGCACAAAATGGCTTGTTAGTGTAGGAGTTTGTTTCATTTCAAGGAAATTTGAGGGACCCGACTAACATCAAACCTTCAATCCATTTATCTCCACAGTCCTCGTCACTCATATGGGCACGTGACATAAATTCCCGTAAAAGTTTTAGTACCAATTGGAGTATAATGGCAGAACTAACAATATTGTTTACAAAGATGCCTTCATATAAAAAGCCTTTTCTATTATTTTTTTTATCATTTTCTCTTCTCTACTCTGTATATGGCAATCGTAAGAAATTTAAAAAAATATATATTAAAAGATTTAATTAATTAAAATGTATTTTATCAATTCAGGTACCAAAGTTAAAATCAAACGTTATTTTTATAATAAGCTAGCCTAAGCTGTACACAATAAATAATATAAATCATTAGTCCACGAAGGCAGAGTTGCGAGCCAAAATACATATAAATAGAGACTTTGTTTAGGTGCAATTATATGTTATGAATAAAAACATATTTAAAATACTTCAAACTTATTTGCTTCTTTTTTTGAATGGGTTTACAAAGTAAAATAAGTTGTAATCATTGATCATTCAAGTGAATAGATGTATGGTTTCTTTAGCAGAAATAATTACATCAAAGCCTATAGTATACCCTTTACTGTGCCCATGCTTTACTGGAAAACAAAGTGGCAACAAACCGATTTCCCTAAGAAAATGTAGTTGAAAGTTTTCAGTCAATAAACACGTTTTGTGTAACTTGGTCAATTTTTACTGATCACCCGTGGTTCCCGTGATAATGCAGAACTCGCGTGACTTGTGTTGGTTAATAATCCTCGACAAGAACAACGCCATTGTTGATAGTTGGAAAATTATACTTCGACACTATATTAGAATATGATTAACGTGTTAATAACACACACCATATGGCGATGACGTGAAGAAAAAACGATTCAATTGCTGATAAAAATAACTGATCTTCTTTACTGATGATAATTACTACTTGTTATTAGGCTACTCTTTTTTTTTTTTTTTTTTTTTTTTAATAGTAGACCTTTCTTCTTGGAATTTATAATATAACCATGAAATCGTTCTTGTAAACTTAACCTAACGTGGCTATTATTGTATAGGGCACCGTGGCACATAACAAAATTCATAGACCAAAATATAACAGTAAATCATATTACAGCTACTGTAGGCTACACTTTGACACCAATAACAGGGACATGTAATAACTGTTAAATTAATTTAATTCGGGCAATTAAAAAAAAAATTCTTTAGAAGTGAATGAAGTAATATTCTAACTAGAGTAATAATTGCTTTGTTTTCAAGTCTATACAAAAATAGAAAAAAAGTCGATGTGTACCATCGAAATAAACAATAAACGAATAGTTTACTCTTGTTATATTTTCTAGAAAGAAAAAAACACTACAAATTGGGGCTGAGAAATATGATGTTTTTGAAACGGCTAGTACTCCTTGTGTAGGAGTAGAGAGAGTTTGGGTGGAGGTAGCCAATCCCTTTGTTTGTAGAACTTTTACTTTTAAAACCTTCCAGTCAGCATAATGGACCCGTATAAATTAGTACATCGTGTTTTTCGTAAGACTGTTTTGTGAAGAGTGGTGAATTGTTTTTCAGCGTAAGTTGGGGGGGGGGGATGTTTGAACTGCACTAAAATGATTCTTTTCTCTGTCGTATCACAATCTTATGTTGTTTTATTAATCTTCGTTCGGGAGGTTGATTCAGGATGGAAGCGCCAAACCAGTGCTCTACATACGGTAGTGACTCCAGAAAATGTGAGCAAATAAATGAAATCTAGGCCCCTCTGCTCGAAGACAATCACACGGAGTTGCGCATTTTTCATGAAGTTTTTACACGTACAAGTTAACGGTTGTACAGGGATCAGGGTTGTTCAGTTCAGATTACCAAACAAGATTAAACTTTCCACACACAATGTTACCACTATATGGAGATCATAAATACATGATCTTGTTGATGAAGATCATATCCAACTCAATGATGCAGTGAACAAACGAATTGTCGCTTCTGGGGTGCTAATAATCCCAGAGAAATCCACAAAAACTACATCGCATCCCAAAATTATATAAGGCTCTCGTACTGAAAACCACCAATGTGCCGCATAAACTAACACCTTATGATGGATGAGTGGATATCATCTGAAACCGCAGTAGTGTTTACCACAGAAAGAGGATCACTAGACGGACATATAACAGGTAATATTTTAGTAACCTATTTACAAATATTACAGTTTATTGCGTTTTGGGAAAGAATTGCATCATTGATATATATATATATATATATATATATATATATATATATATATATATATATATATAACTGTGACGGCTGAGAGTTACATGGAGATGCTAGATCAACAATGAGCACTGTGGTTAATTTTAAAAGTTTGTAAATACTAAATCCCCTACCACAAGTTAGGTACAATAACACAACACAAATAATATTTTGCCAAAAGTTTATTTGTTTTATGTTTTGTACCTAACTTGTGGTAGGGGACTTAGTGTTTACAATTTAGTTGATAAAAACTTCTTTTACGGCTGAGTTACGAAGAAGGGGTGGGATTGCTATTCGGCGTTTATGGTTTCAGCAAGATTGAGCAACATCACACACAGCAGGAGTTTAAATTGATGTATTTTGGTCTCTATTTGATAAACACCTCGTTTCCAGGTTTGTTGCATGCCCCTCTCGGTCAATGTGTGTCAGTTTGTTAGATGAATTAAAGGACAGTATTCGTCGACAAATTACCCTATTTGACATATGTCTGTTAGATATAGTGGAGGCCGATTACTTTAAACGCTTAGGCTACAACAATTAATCATTAAAGAAAATGGACATTATTTGGAAGGTTTGATTTTTCACAAATGAATTTCATTAAATGTTACGTAAACAAGAATGTTTATGTCAATATATATTTTTTTAAGTAAAAACTGAAGATGTAAATATTTCGAAAGGCCTACTTCTCTGCCCCACCTTGTATTTTGGAAGATATAACCTTTGGGAAAAGTCCAAAAATCTGTGAGGGGAATTCTAAAAGTTGTCAACAAAATGTATGAAAATCTATAAATGTGTAAAATTAAAGTACAATCCTTTGTAACCTATATAATTTATAAAAGGGGGAATATTATCTGGAAAACCAGTTAAAGTAATAAACACATAAAGGTGAAAACGAATGTGAAATACGTTTTCTACAAATTAAAAAAATATCAAGGGTAAATTTGATTCAAAATATATATATTTGGTTTAATATTCAAAATGTTTCAAAACCTCGTATTTTCCAATTTATTAGCGAGTTTTTCTTAAAAAATAATAAATAAAATTTTATATACTAAAATTATTGAACAATTGTAAAATATTTTAATTTTTCCTTTAAAAGTATTGAAAATAAACAAAACATTCAAAAGTATGACTGTAAAAATGGAAATTTTAATAGGATAATTACAGGCATTCTTTTTCATATGACGAAAAAAATAGCATTTTGGGGGATTTACTGTTAGAGTATATATATATATATATATATATATATATATATATATATTGACAACCTCTACACTAATGGTTTGGTGAACAGTCGATCTCGTTTTTGGTGCATTTACATTCAACGTTGTATTTACGTTGGTATAATAAATTCAACTAATTGTTCTTGTAATTTAAATGCGGCTACTGCATAGCGCCCTATATGGCAAACATTTTAAAACCAAGAATAAACAGTAAATAATAGCACAGTTAATCTACTATTTCAAGTAATGTAATACAAAACACTAATAATAAACAAAAATATGAAAGTTAAATGTTTTATTGGTTGTTTTACTCGTTGTACCTATTGTTTTTTATTATTCTTTGGTATTATTGTAATTATTATTGTGGTGTAAACCTTGTATTAACGACATCCTTAAGTTAAAAACTATCTTTTACACCCCACCCCCCTCCAGTAAATATCGATGACTGACGGTAAAAAAAGTTGGAAGTGAAGGTTCAGACTATATTTGACATTTGAAGGTTCAGACAATTCTCATTGATGCATATTAATTTAGAAGTTACATAATAGATATATTGTGTTTTAGAAAACATTTCAGGGAAAAAATAGATTAATATTTTCTAGATCAAAATTTGTGGGATATTTTTTTAAATTATTAAATTAGAAGACATTTAAATTCATATAAATAAAAACTTTGAAAGTTAAGAAAAGAAGGTTTTTTATCTTTTGGTCAGGCAAAAATGTTCCACGAGAAAATATTTTTTAAAAAGGTTCAAATTTTATTTTTATTTTATCTTTTTATGATTTCTCGTTACATCTTCGTTATTTAATACTTTGATCATGATGCTCATTGTATTTCTAATCAGGGCACCCACGTCCATACCTTAAAGCCACACAATAACAGATTTGAGAAAAACTGATTGGAACACACTTTAAATATAACTTATATTATATTAAAATATAACAAATAAACAAACAAACACACAGACGAAATGTCACATTCTTCAGAAAAAACAGGAGTTTTTGCTAGATAAATTGGTGTTCATTTTAATTGACTAGCAAAACGTTAATTCCTTCACTTTTAGATAAAAATAAATTACACTATTGTTTAATACGTAACTTTATTATAAAATGAAACAACCTGTACATATAAATATAACGAATTTCAGTAAAAACTTACTTATTACAAAACATTAGGATGACTCATGAAAGCTCGCTTCAATGGTGGCGTTATTTATTTGTTTATGTTCTTACATAACTCAGTTTAATTGGGTAATATTTTCACCACTTACAAGGTTGGCTACTTAAATACTTTACAGCAGGTGGATTTTACTTTAGTATAAATTTATTAAACAATGCTTCTAAAAAGTTTTAAAGATCTGCATAAAGTAATAAGTACTAAACAAATTTTTCACAATAAAATTTAATGTTTTGCTACAGGCTATTTTTTTTTAATATACACCTGTATCATAAAAAAGAAAAACGTACTTACAACAGAAAGTTAATGCTCTTGTTGAAAATAATAAAGTTCATTATGTAAACGTTCGTTAAAATTGATTTAATGTTTGAAGTTTAAACCAACTTGTATTATCTCACATATACATATAATTATATGATGGTTCAAACATTGCCTATTATATATTTTATAGAAATATTATTTTAAGGTGTGGTTTTATTAAATTATGTTCACATCTGACGTCTATGATGCATATATGTCAGTCTGTACAGTATTCTATATCCCAAACGATTTTGATCAAATATAATATGTGGTCATAATATGTCCACTATGTTTTCCTTATTTTTAACAACTCATAAAATCAGCGTTGGAGTAAAAAAAAAAAGACAATTAGAAAGTATAAGAAGTTGTTAGAATGGACTTAATTTCTCAATCAGCTACAAAGTCGTTCAAATTTAGGATACATATAACCCTAACCTTTTTGCGTAATTCTTACTAAAAGTAAATTACACTTGAGAATAATAATTAAAATCTAAATGAACTTTGATCATCGTCATCAAAAACTATTTACTCTTTGAACACAAGTTTTGACGCAAACGAAACAGTTTAAAAAAATATAAATAAATTTAATTTATTTTTAATTTTGTTAAATTTGTTGAAGGAATTTAGCTAAAGAGTTGACTGGAAAGAACCAAGCACTAAATGATGTTGGTATATTGGCAGCCATTTTTGCAAAAATACCTGTATGTGAGTTATGTGTATAAACATAGTACAAGCTTCCAATGACTTTTTTCAGATTTTGATGAAACGTTTGGCAGTTCAAACTATTGTTTTAAACCGTAAGTAAAAAACGCACTGTTCAGAAATAACTTGTAAAAAGATTTTGACGTTCGTCGTTCAAAACTCGATTCAGTCAAATACTAATTATGCTAAGGATGTGATTATTGCACAAAGGTAATAAGGTGCTCTCTTTAAGTACACCTATACTTTTTAAAAAATTAAAAAATATTGGCAAAGCCATTTTCATATAACTTATCTCTTATAAGAAATACATGGTGTAAAGACAGTACTAAATAAAGTTACCTATTGTCTTTTTTCTTTCTCACTTGTAAGCAGAATTAGGAACATTTTTTATGATATGGAAACTATTATTATTATTACTTTGTTTGTTTCTGTTAGTACCTCGTTTTTAGATAGGTGTATGAGAAAGTTATTGTTATGTTTTTGTGTCATAAGATGGATATCTCAGGTACTTCATAAATACAAAATAACTTTAAAGTTACAAATAATTGGTGTGAGTGAAAAACTGTAATTGATGCGGGTAGAAAATATGAAATGACTAAATGCAGTATATAGCGTACACTTATTTTTGGCTATTCAAATAATAACAGTAAGTAATTGTGCTTTGTAATGGTAGCAAACACTACACTCATATGTTAAAAAGCAAAAATGAAGACATTATTCTTATTTTAACAATCAAAGGAAACATACGTTAAAAAGTAAAACAAGGTTCACAACAAAACGATATCATAACTAGACACTCTTAATATATGTTTAAAACAAAAGCGATTGCTTCAAGTTTCATCAGTTGGGACATTCATATGTTCCTGAATTAAAACTTAAATTATAATGAAATCTAATATAAAAAAGTTGTAAACATATTATTATTTACGTTGTGGCAGCACCTTTCTATCTACACTCTGATAACCACTTACCTCCTTCCAAATCTAGTTGTAGCTTCACAAATTGTTCCGATGCTAGAGTTGTAAAGCCGCTTGACTCTCTGATCAAATTCACTTAATTATAAAAACAAAAATATAAACCGGGTGATCTTGATAAGTTAAACATTATTTTAATTTTAAAAACCAACATAAATACAATGTTTAAAATAAAAAACTATTAATTGACAAGACGACTTAAAAACTATTAAAGTAGGAAAACTTGAACATCTTATAAATGGCCGAAGTTATAAATGGCTCTTTTTTCACCACTATTGCAGTATAGTCTATATATACACAATATTGTCTCTTAGTAGACAATTTATGGGTCGTGATGTTGGGTTGATTGAGTGTAATTAACGTTTCTTAAAACGTTTTGGATTACTCATTTTGTCACCCCACAAAATTAATATACATTTATTGGTGATTAATAAAAACCCAAAACTAATTTTATAATTAGGAAATAACAGAGTTGGCACAAAATAGCATAATTCCGTTAATCGCATAATTTCAACAGAAATAAATACAATTTTTTATTTTATTTTTACAAAAAACTTTTAGTAGAAACTTTCTAAAAACTTTGTGTGACTTTTATAATTGGACTGCTTTTTATAAAAGTATTTCTGTTTAAAAAGTTTCGCCTCTCCTGCGAATTGCCAGAATTAAAATCTATTGTATGTTCAGTTCTCTAGATTAGGTTTGTGTAGAATGATTAAAACTTATTAACATGGCTCTTGAATAAGTGATTCAATAAATTAAAACATTTTGAAACACAATAGATAATGTCTTTTATGAACATTATAGAAGCAGTAGTAATTGGTATCCTAAATAGAACGAAGAAATTGTTGCGAATAGCAATTATTCTATTTTATTTATTTATTTATTATTTTTTTTTATTTTTTTTATTTTTTGTATTACATTAAAACTAGTCTTACAGACTAACCATTAATTTGTTTCTGGAATGTATTACATATCATAGAGATCCCCCAATATTGACAAAAAAGTGTTCTATTATACTATATTCTATTCATGGATACACTGTACACCACACAATTAAACCAACTCAAAAGGTTTCGTTCTCTTCAGTCTTCTGGTCAGATTATAGTTGTCAAGAAGTTGGCCTGCCTCTGTATTTAAGTGTCGTTTCAAACGAGATTCATGCTTTGTAGCAAACCTTTTTATTTCACTAAAAACATCTGGAATTCCAAGATCCCGATGTAGGTCAATGTTTCGTATGTACCATGGTACGTTGACCATGTTTCGTAAAACTCTATTTTGAAAAGTTTTAATCTTTTTAATCTGACATTTTTTAGCACAACCGCACAGTTGTATGTCATACACCCAGACAGGCTTCAAAATCTGGTTATATATTAATATTTTATTTTATATTGATAACTTAGACTTGCCTCCTAGGAGCCAATATAGCTGTCCATATTTGACTTTCAGTTCTGTTATTTTCTTTCTAACATATTCCTTCCATTTAATGCAAAAATTTATTTATTTATAACTTCCCTTACATTTCTTTTTAAATCTTCAAATTATGTTATCCATATTTATTTTAAAAACCCGACTCCATTTTAGAAATTGATGGTACACATATTTTTTAAATATAAATATGAATTTTATCTATAAGTAATGTCATTCTACATAATTTAAACAGCATTTAAAAGTTACCAATTACTTAGGCATTGAGCTACTTTTAGTAAGAAAAGCTAGAATCCACTCTTTGTGCACTCCCTACATGAGAGATTGAGTATTTTCTTTAGCAGTTTGTTTTCACAATAATGCAATCCAAATTTTGAATAATATTCGAGCAGAATTACGACTAACTTTATTAGCTAAACCTATAACTAAATACTTTCTTTTTCTACTCCAACTCCATAACCCGTTTTAAATCTCAACAATTTCCTCCGTATATGTCTCTTGGTAGCAACAAATCTCCAGTTTTTCACTTTTATGCCCTTTTATCCCCACCACTTCCATAGTTTTCCGTGCGTCCCATTTCTTGTTAACATCCACTCGTCTATTTTCTAGATATCTATTTGGGTGTCAATCTTCGGGTATGATAAAACCAATTTAACCCTTGTGACTTTACAAACCTCACAATATCTATCTTTCTAATAAATGTATTATTTCTTGGTTGGTTTTAATTCTCCTAGTCAAATCAAACGCCTAGTTAGTGAGTAACTTCAGGCCCCGATCGTGTCGATATTAAACCAAATTTTAAAATAGTACAAGAACAAAAAGTACTTAAAATTCAATATAAATTTTTTTTAATTAAGTGAATCATTTTATGTTTTTACAAATGGTCCTAGATTTTCAAACTTTGGTTTAAACTCTTATTAATAAATAAAACACTCATTTTTGCTCTTATGTAACGCCACCCTCAAATTGTAGACTAGTTTTAGTTGCTAAAACGAATATAAATACAACATAAGGGAGTTACTTTGGGCATAAAAAAAAATGTTATTAATAGGAATAAAAAATAATAAATAAGAAAAACTGTTCGGGGTCCTTTTGTTTTAAATATCTTTAGCATGATTTTCGTTTTCTTCGGACCCCGAACAGTTTTTCTTATTTATTATTTTTTATTCCTATTAATAACATTTTTTTTTATGGCCTAAGTAACTCCCTTATGTTGTATTTATATTCGTTTTAGCAACTAAAACTAGTCTACAATTTGAGGGTGGCGTTACATAAGAGCAAAAATGAATGTTTTATTTATTAATAAGAGTTTAAACCAAAGTTTGAAAATCTAGGACCATTTGTAAAAACATAAAATGATTCACTTAATTAAAAAAATTTTATATTGAATTTTAAGTACTTTTTGTTCTTGTACTATTTTAAAATTTGGTTTAATATCGACACGATCGGGGCCTGAAGCTACTCACTAACTAGGCGTTTGATTTGACTAGGAGAATTAAAACCAACCAAGAAATAATACATTTATTAGAAAGATAGATATTGTGAGGTTTGTAAAGTCACAAGGGTTAAATTGGTTTTATCATACCCGAAGATTGACACCCAGTTATCTTGTAAACCATCTAGCAACACATTTTAGATAGGAAACTTATCTAACTCACTGTTACTATTTTAAAATATATAATGGACATTTCAAAATAATCATAAGTCAACATTCATATTTTTTATTCATTACATTTATTGGAAGAAAGATAGTTTTATTTATTTATAGGCTACTGCAAGAATTACATTTAATAAAAATTGAAAAAATCAAGAAAATTTAAATGGTAAGAGATATAATATGCTTGGAAACCTCTGTTCTAATTTTTAAACTAATTTATCTCTAACCCATTTGGGACATGCTAAATGAAAAATTTGTTTCACAACAAACCTACGCATATATTTATTTAGATTCAATTAATTACTAAAATTATATCTTAACTTTAATTTATGTGTAACAAGATTATTCAATTTATACAATTGTATAAATTCATTATACAGCTTAATTGTATAAATTGAATAATCCTGTTACACATACATTAAAGTTAAGATATAATTTTAGTAATTAATTGAATCTAAATAAATATATGCGTAGGTTTGTTGTGAAACAAATTTTTCATTTAGCATGTCCCAAATGTTTTAGAGATAAATTAGTTTAAAAATTAGAACAGAGGTTTCCAAGCATATTATATCTCTTACCATTTAATCTTTCTTGATTTTTTTCAATTTTTATTAAATGTAATTCTTGCAGTATAAATAAATAAAACTATCTTTCTTCCAATAAATGTAATGAATAAAAAATATGAATGTTGGCTTATGATTATTTTGAAATGTCCATTATATATTTTAAAATAGTAACAGTGAGTTAGATAAGTTTCCTATCTAAAATTTGTTGCTAGATGGTTTACAAGATAACTATTGTTTACGCTATATTTGCTCCACAAGATATAATTAACATATTGATACCCATTAATTTACCAATATATTAATGATCTTCTTATATGAAAACTCTTAGCACAAACCGGGAAATATGTTTTAGTTTACTTCAATTCCCCTCTCCACGTCTTTCCGACCGTTTTTGAAGCTTCAATATATACAAAGTTATATTTCATGACTATAACCAGAGTTTGTTGTAGAAACACCCCTTTTTATGAAAGTGTAGAGCACAGATGTTTTGCGAATAAACTGATCCAAAGCAAGGCGAATATATAATATCCTGTGCAACCTTTCATGATAATATTTTCCATGCTAAAGAAGAAGGACGGGCGGTATAAATTATTAAAAAGCAATTTTGGTTTTACGACAACGTTTTAATATCTAGTGGGCCTTGTATTTATTATTTTACATTACATTACGTGTACGTAATTTAAACTCCAACGTAACCAACCGGACAGGTAACTTAAAAAACCCTTTTATTTATTATAACAAATAAATTTCCTTTAAATATTATAATAAATATTTCATACAGTTATATTCCTTTACTTGTATGGAGACCTTTCAAATTTCATTCCTCCTGGTTGAATAGGAACTGAGGATCATACGCTAAGCTAAATGTAATACAATTATGCCTACATTGCTAATCTATTATAACGTCATCATTTGTTATACAAGCTATATAATTATTGTTGAAATGACATATATATATATATATATATGGCTACTACCTAGGATATTACGTCACACATAATAATGTTTATATACGAAACTCAACTAACAGGGAGAAATAATAATAGTGAAATGATTTATATGTAAAACATATTTTCGAAATTCCGAAATCACAATTTTAGCTACAACATCATTGGTTTAACAATACACATTTAACTTTCCTTTCTCTGGGCCTTATCTTAAAGTAATAAATCTCTTTTCGTACGAAAATCGCTAACAAATAATTTAGATATCCTTGGTTGGTTCTTATAATATTCTTTGTCCTCAAAATAAGGTAAAGACTAAATCTAATACTTGTAAATAAGGAAAATTAAAATTATAATCAATCAATAAACATGTCACCAAATTAGCAACGCTCTTCGGATTAATAAAGTAAACTGTTTAAAATCGTTGCATAAACGTTATCATTCGCCAATCCTAACAAAAAAATAAATACCAACCAAATCTAACTGTCACCAAAAACGACAATCGGTGTTTGTCGTTTGTCGTTCAATTGGTGAAAATGAACTATGGGTATCTTCAATGATTTTTCTTCAATATTGGTTGTGCGATGAACGCGCCCAACAGAGTAAATCCCGTGTAATTAAAATCGACCTTTTAATGACTGCAAAGAAGTTTCAATTTTGTTTGTTTACAATTCTTTCTAAATAATTTATATTTTGAAATTTTGCACACTGGTTTAGGTCACGAATTTAAAAGTTCACTTAAATTTGAACAAAATGGGTAGGGTTGATTTTGATAAACTACCTCTTTTATAACAGCTCATTGGCCGATGTTTTGGTTTTAAAAGATATATATATATATATATATTTAAATATATATATACACACGATAACACAAAACAAAAAGCAATATTTTTGTTTCGTGTTATCGTGTGTGTTCAGTGTCGTTATGTATTTTATTTAAGTGTTAAGCCTACACCTGACGAAGCCGGCTGTGAACGGCGAAACAGCGCTGTAGTGTTTCTACAACAAAATAAGAATTACTCTGACTACTAAAAACGGCAACTAATATATATATATATATATATACATCAGAAATTCGTAAAAAGCGAATAAACTTTATAGTTTTACATAAGATTATAAAGAATATAATTTAAAAGATACTCGCAAACCAGCATGTCTGTTTGGAAAGTAGGCTACCTATTGGTTAAATCTAGTAGGCGGTTAGAGGCTAAATTTGAGCAAATCTTGATCAATATATAATTATGTAGAAACTATATTTGTATGTAGTTATATCACTACGGCCGTTTCGGCTATTCAGCTTTTTTCAAGTGTTATGCTGGGTTTTCCCGTTATCTTAGTTTAAAATCACAAATTACGAACACACGACACATAACAAACACACAATTTCTTTAAACATTTAAAACATGATGCAGTATTCCCACTGTCACAACGTTTATTTTTAACTATTAATCAGTAGTCGGAATGGCGAAAACAAATATGTATGATAAATCTGGTAAAATCTCGACATCGACTGTACAACCCACAACATGACTTGATCTATACTATATGAGAAAGTACAGAATCGCTTGTGACAAGTAACTCGCTTTGTGAAACAGAACTGCAGTCAATGTGATGAAAATTACTTGTCAAAAGCTGGTCACCTGCTACAAGTCATTTGCGTCGTGAAACAAAAACTCTTGACAAGTCAGTCAGTAATTCTCATTGAAACACGTGTTATGTTTGTCTTTTGTGAAATAAACTTACATTAGTGGAATAAGCAGAGAATATGTTAAAAACTTTTAAAATACCGTCCAATCTCTAGTATGAAACGAACAGAACTTGACTAGTGTTCAATCTTGTAAATTAATATATTATAGATAACACATTATTCCACATTGTGTGTTCAAAAAGTTTAAAACTGTTAATAATGTTTAAACTAATAAAGATAAATATGTAACAAATATTTTATTGTGTAAAAACAAAACTCTTTTCTTGCTTAAGTGGTATATATCCTCACCGTCAAGATATAAGTTCAGGAACAATTGAAAAATGTCAAATATAAACTCTCAGACCCTATTTTAAAGTTCTTATTTGGTAAGAAATACTGCGCAAACTATTTCACGTTATTTTGGTTGCCAATACAAAATGGCGGCGGTTTATTGTACAAATCGGTTTATTAATTTCAAATTTTTAATCGGTGAAATTGTCGTTTACCATTACACAGGTACAGGTTGTGCTAGAACTTGATAATTATTAATTTATTACTAAAAGAATCAATTTATCGATCTCACAACCACCTAAAATAACGCGTATTTTATAGATTACTTTTGATTTTTGGACAGCGATTGTTCTAAATACGTTCCCTCTACTTCTTGACAGAGTTTTAATGGTAATTCTCTAAAACTGATTTTATAAGTTTACTTGCGTAGTTTCATAATCTTAATTCTAGATTTTGTTTCTCGTAAGCATATAATAAGTCATTTTAGATCAAACAAATGAAGTGGTGTATAATATCGAAGATACATTATTAAATAAACTTTTTTGATATGCATTTCAATTTTGTTTTTACGGAACCGAGTCACAATTAAATAATATAGATGAGAATTACCTTAGTAGGTCCGTCTTGTGACTTCAATTTATATCTGGTTTTGCTATGACATGTTTCAAAGTTCAAGACTTCATCATCAGATACATGTAGATTAATTAATTCATTCACATGATGAATGCGTCACACATCAAATGTTAAAACACAAAACACAAACACAAACACAATTAAAATAAATATTCCCGTTCGGCAACGGTGCGCATTATCCTATGTCTGGTGGAACACTGTCGTTGCTAGGAATAAACCCTCTGATAGTTATCTCTATTGAGTCTAGATAAATGCTTGAGAGCTGTGTCGTATAGATAGTGTGAGTTGAAAGATAACTGGTCGTTTAAAATTTCATCTGGTTTATTTTTGAACGCTTTATATATCTCAAACTCTTCTTGAGCGTTCATTAATCTTCCCTTTGTACACACTTGCAATGCCTCCACACTGGAATGGAAATTATCTGGGATGTGTTTGTTTTCGAACAAATGGCTAGCAAAATTAGAGCTTGTAATATTGCTTTTATTAGTTGGAAGGTGCTCTTTGTATCGACAAAGGAACGTTCTCCCTGTTTGGCCAATGTATAATTTGTTACAATCGGGGCAGGTTATTTTATAAACACCAGATTTATTTTCTAAAGGAATCTTATTTCTGCGTTTAAGAAATGAGGAGATATTGTTGCTTGTGCGGAAGGCGAGGGTGATGTTAAGTTTTTTAAAAATATTGCGTAAAACATTGGGTAGAAGGTTGGTGTACTCAGATGGAATAAATTTGTTGGTTTTGGTTAAGCCTGTTTCTAAATTGTTTCTATTTTTCTGTGTCTTATTATACCTCTCAATCATTTTATCAATTAAAGAACTTTTATAGCCATTGCTTACAGCTATGTGTTTTATTATGTTTACTTCGTCATGATAATCAATTGTATTCAAAGGGACAGTGTTAAGTCTATGTATAAAGCAATTAAAAGCCGCCATTTTTTGGGAATACGGATGGTACGATTTGGCGTTGATGGTGACATCAGTTGTAGTAGGCTTTCGATAGATTTTATAGTCAAGCTTGTCATGACCCTTTCTTATGGTTAGATCTAAGAAATTCAGTTGGTCATTACTTTCCATTTCCAGCGTAAACTGGATCTTAGTGTTAATGCTGTTCATGTACTTCAATAGTCCAGCAGCTTGTCTATTGGAACCATTAAAAATAACAAATGTGTCATCCACATATCTATTGTAGAATATGATGTTTTTTCTATACTTGTTTTTATTTGACATTATGTGTTCATTTTCAAAATAATTCAAGTATATGTCTGCTAGTAACCCGGATAGTGGTGAACCCATTGCTAAGCCGTCTGTTTGTAAGTAGAAATTGTTATTGAATACGAAGTAATTTTGTTCCAACACAGTTTGTAGTAGCCGCATAAGTTCATTTATTTCATCATTATGCAATTTATTAGTGGTATTGAGGTTATCACTAAGTACATTTAGCATTTCTGCCACTGGGATGTTGGTATACATGTTAATCACATCGAAAGAAACGAGTTTATAGCTTTGTTTAATCTTAATATTTTTCGTATTACTGATGAATTCGGTGTTGTTTTTCAAACTATGGTTGTTTGTTAAGGTGATGTTGGTTTTAATGAGGTGTTCCAATTTTTTTGCAGTTCCATAGCTTGGAGCTGTGGTGTAATTGATTAATGGTCTGATAGGAATATTTGGTTTATGAAGTTTTGGTAAGCCGGTAAACTGCGGTGCCTGAGGGTTTATCGGTTTAAGAAACCTACGAGATTTTTCACTTAACAAGGATGTGCAACCGCTTATTGTCTGATTCAAACTTTTATGAAATTTCTTGGTTGGGTCAGAGTTGAGCAAATGGACATTATTGCTATTAATAAAATCCATGATTTTTTGGGAATATTCGCTTTGGCTTACAATAACTAAAGTGTTGCCCTTATCAGCCTTGGTCACAATTGCATCGTTCTCTAACAATTTATGTTTGATATTTTTTAGTATTCTGCTCTCACGTGAGTAGAGTGTATTACGGTTATTTGGTTTAAGGACTGCGTCGATGGGTGTTTTCAAAATATTATTCAATTTATTGTTCACAACAACACGTACGTTATTCTGTAAGTCTTGTTCCTTCAAAGTTTTAATAACCGCTTCTGCATTAATTACATCACGTATGACATGGTTGTTATTGTTGACTCTCGGTATATTATAATTTAAGCCTTTACTTAACAGGTTCATCTCATTTCCATCGAAGTGTATATCAGTTAAGTTGGATATCCGTGGATAGAATACGTGTTTACAATCGATGTTTACCGGTTTGTGTTGATTGATGCGCAGATAGCACAGCTTCTTATTTTGTGAACGGCGGATGGGTTGAATGATCTTGTTTACATCTGTGTTTATATGGTTGAGCACGTTATCTAATAAAGCAGGGTGTATTGACTTAAGCAATTCTAAATGCGCTGTGTAAAGTTCAAGGTTAAGCTTAGCCTTTTTGGAGTATAGATTCCTAATTTCACTTTTGACCCATAATAAATTGCATAATGATGAAATAAATGAACTTATGCGGCTACTACAAACTGTGTTGGAACAAAATTACTTCGTATTCAATAACAATTTCTACTTACAAACAGACGGCTTAGCAATGGGTTCACCACTATCCGGGTTACTAGCAGACATATACTTGAATTATTTTGAAAATGAACACATAATGTCAAATAAAAACAAGTATAGAAAAAACATCATATTCTACAATAGATATGTGGATGACACATTTGTTATTTTTAATGGTTCCAATAGACAAGCTGCTGGACTATTGAAGTACATGAACAGCATTAACACTAAGATCCAGTTTACGCTGGAAATGGAAAGTAATGACCAACTGAATTTCTTAGATCTAACCATAAGAAAGGGTCATGACAAGCTTGACTATAAAATCTATCGAAAGCCTACTACAACTGATGTCACCATCAACGCCAAATCGTACCATCCGTATTCCCAAAAAATGGCGGCTTTTAATTGCTTTATACATAGACTTAACACTGTCCCTTTGAATACAATTGATTATCATGACGAAGTAAACATAATAAAACACATAGCTGTAAGCAATGGCTATAAAAGTTCTTTAATTGATAAAATGATTGAGAGGTATAATAAGACACAGAAAAATAGAAACAATTTAGAAACAGGCTTAACCAAAACCAACAAATTTATTCCATCTGAGTACACCAACCTTCTACCCAATGTTTTACGCAATATTTTTAAAAAACTTAACATCACCCTCGCCTTCCGCACAAGCAACAATATCTCCTCATTTCTTAAACGCAGAAATAAGATTCCTTTAGAAAATAAATCTGGTGTTTATAAAATAACCTGCCCCGATTGTAACAAATTCTACATTGGCCAAACAGGGAGAACGTTCCTTTGTCGATACAAAGAGCACCTTCCAACTAATAAAAGCAATATTATAAGCTCTAATTTTGCTAGCCATTTGTTCGAAAACAAACACATCCCAGATAATTTCCATTCCAGTGTGGAGGCATTGCAAGTGTGTACAAAGGGAAGATTAATGAACGCTCAAGAAGAGTTTGAGATATATAAAGCGTTCAAAAATAAACCAGATGAAATTTTAAACGACCAGTTATCTTTCAACTCACACTATCTATACGACACAGCTCTCAAGCATTTATCTAGACTCAATAGAGATAACTATCAGAGGGTTTATTCCTAGCAACGACAGTGTTCCACCAGACATAGGATAATGCGCACCGTTGCCGAACGGGAATATTTATTTTAATTGTGTTTGTGTTTGTGTTTTGTGTTTTAACATTTGATGTGTGACGCATTCATCATGTGAATGAATTAATTAATCTACATGTATCTGATGATGAAGTCTTGAACTTTGAAACATGTCATAGCAAAACCAGATATAAATTGAAGTCACAAGACGGACCTACTAAGGTAATTCTCATCTATATTATAAACTTTTTCGTCATACTGCTTCAAAAACAGCTGCTTTCAATACATGGATTGAGATGCTAAAGTTGTTCTTTTTAGTCCTAGGACCTAAAAACATCAGCTGAGGTCGACATCATCAGCTATTACTTCGCTTATACGAATTAATTAACGATTGAAAATAATTTATAAAAACAACCGATACTCTCAATTGTAAATAACAGATAAAACATCTGTCATCATCGATTTTATAAATAACTAACACTAGCACAAACTAAACAGCTGTAATAACTGCATACTTGTGTAACTTGTCCAAACTTTTGAAGCTAAATAAGTTATGGCATTTTAGTTTTTGTGAAATTGTTTTCCTATATTGTTTGCGGTATAACGAATAATGTAGTTCATCACTAGGACCAAAAGATGCTTTTCGTTACTAGTTCATTTTCTTGTATTACTGTAATTAAACTTGTGCTTGAATCGAAAAGCTTCAATTTTAGTCTTAGTGATAAAATATAGTATTATGTGAAGGTGATATTTGATATTTGATTTTGACATCACAGCATGCTACTACTACTACTAAAGGTCTACTAAATAAATTTCCTAATATTTCAAAGTTATTAAGAGAATTTTTTTTGCAAAATAGTGGATCTGTAATATATTTGTTTTAATTAAGGAAGTATAAGTTTATTATTTGAATAATAGTTTTAAGTAGAGTTCGACAAGTACTGAGTTATGTAACTTATGTAGTTATGTAAGCTGTGTTGGAAATGTTGCTACGTTAATAACTGATATAATGAGCTAGGTATCCTAAAACTTTCTGCTTGGTCAATAGTATTTTTGTAAATAATGAAACTGAGTATTAGGAAAATAAATTATAAAACTTATTATATAAGTTGAAAATAAAGGAGTCCCGAATACAGTTCTCACCGAGTCTATAGATAAGACCGGACTTGTAATTCTTCTATTATTAGTTGGTTTTGTTTAAGAGATCATTTTTTAAACTGGTTTATTATGTATCTTCAGAATGTTTGATGTTTGGTACGAGTCTATGAGTTAATTTTGATTAATGTAACTTTTATAGAAATGTCATGGTAGAAATTAAAGTAACATTACAGAAATTATTAATTGTACTAAGAAGAGATTTATTATTTATCTAATATTGCTCTTAGCTAAACGTTGAGTTAGTGCGATAAGATTAGTATTTATTATGATATATTATGTGTTTTTTATTAAAAAATTTAGATTAATAATTAATGAATTGGTAATAAAAATCTCTCACAGTTTGGTAAACTTGTTCACAGATTAGTTGTGTTCTCTGTTCATGTCCCCTCTTCATATTATATTAAAAAAAAATAAGTTAGTTTTAAAAACTTGTATCTACTAAACAAATGAGATATCACATGATAGGGGTTCATATTTAAAATTGTAAGCTCCCCACAAACATTATTTTAAGGGGAGAGTAAATATTAACTAAAGAATTCCACCTTTGTATTAAAAACCAAAAAATAAAATAAAAATCTAAATTACATATATTTTCTTCAAAACATATATAAAAAAAATAAATAAATAAATAAAATAATAAAAAATTATGTATTCAATCTTTCCTAGTTTCAAAGTTATTTAACAGTTTCATGTTTGAATGGACACCCAGCTTTGTTGCATAACTTACATAATTAGTCATTTAATGACATTATAATTTATTGTCACCACGGGTTTTTTTATTTAACCATAATTATAAAGAACACTGTGACTTTGCCTTTAGTCCATAACTCTGGTGTGCTATGGGAAGAATGCGTAATAAAGAGGATTCGACCAGACGAGGCTTTTCTATTATATTTCATGTCATCTATGTATAGATCTATGCATAATAAATTATTTATATTATATAAAAAGTGATTATATTTATAAAAATTTTGATTAACTTGTTTAACAAATCCAATAGATGAAACACAGATATGACTTATTTTTGAAATAATGTTAAAATTAATAACAATCCTGAAATTTATTTAACGAATAGGATTAACAAATTTGATTTTTCGTAATATTACATGTTTGACTATATTAAAGACAATTTAAAACCAGAAGGAATATTGCTGTTTTATCATTTGCCAAGTATCTTAAAATCTTTATCTGACACTTAATTTATATGCGTCTAAAATAACAGTATATTTTTGGGCCCGATTTATATAATAATTTCTCCTAATTCCTCTAAATACTTAAAGATGTTGATGCGATATTTGCAGGATTATTTTCCTTTCCGGTTATCATCTTTTCATTCCCCTATCACTGTTTTATGAAACGATGATTTTTGTAATAAAATATTTTGTTCAACAATTTCATTAAATCATTTCAGTTATCAAAACCATTTTTAAAAAGAGTTCACCTCTTAATAATTCATCTTGTGTTGTACATATCATTGGTACTTATAAAAAGTTGATTTAAAAATTGGATATTATTTTGTAACTCAAAAATTAATGGCAACAATAAAATTCTAAAATCACTCTATTTCTAATTTTCGTTCTGTTATTTATAAGATATATGAATATACAAAAATAAAAAACTTATGTTTTGGCCTTAAGAAAAGAAAACATTTCAAAGTGCAGAATCTCCTTAAGTATGTTTAAAAATGAAAAATGGATTTTCTCTGAAATTAATTTATGGGACACTATATCAAATAATTTTAATTTCAAAAGAACATAGAAAATTATGGACTTCATTCCTTTTTCAATACACATTTTATACAGTTTGGACAATACTTGGTCCATTTCTATAAGGCTTGAAAGTGGCGAAGAAGGATATGTTAAAGCGAGAAATTGTTTTATAATTTAAACTGCAATTTCTGCTAATCACCTAGGGATATCAAAAGTATATTTACAGGATTTGTTCTCCTTTCAATTAATTGTGCGTCTTTTGATTTACTTATCATTAGTGTTAAATATTTTCTATTTTTTTTAATTTCCTCAGTAAATTCTCCAAAACACTTTTATAAAATCTAAGTTATTTTTCAGAGGTAGTTTTCCTTTTAATTATGCATATTTTCATGTACATATCATTGTGATTTAAAATTTTTACTGATTTGTAAAATACAAATATGTGCATTTCAACACGTTCCTTTTTCCTCGATATAATGTAAGCGAACAACTCTAAATCAATTCTGTTGATAACAATTTATTTACGAAATATCAAGAGAGAAAAAATATACGTAGCAGAATGTGTAGGCGATGCTTTGTAACAGAATCCATCGACGTAAAATAATTGCTTTAAAGGATGTCGAACCGTAAAAGGGCTAGAGTAACGTGGGTGTTGAAGTGGACAAATAGGTTTGTTCCAATGGAGTTGTATTTATTTGACTTATTCAAACCAAATTATTTATTTCATAGGATATTTTAGTTATTACAGTATATTTTTATTTGATAAAATGGTAAAGTACAAATATTATAAATTAATATTTAAAAATTACGTACTTAATTTTAAGTTGTTTTCCTAAATTTTTCCTTCGAATTGAAATCTTCATAATAAAATTGTCATTTACAAAACATAACTTTAACTACTAGCAATGAGTTAAAATTATGAGCATTTATTTTAAGTCAACAATGTAAACTTTACTTCGATCTCATTTAATAATAAGTTAAAATCATCAGCTTGAAGAATTAACACTAAGGAATTTCCTTTGTAATATATTGCAGAGAATATATCGTTAAACATGAAAGCTTTATCTTGCAAGAAGTGATAGGCTCTTTTGTTAAAACTAGTGAACAAACGTGTATTTTTAAAAACTATAGCAAAACAAAAAGAAAACATTAAACAATAACATTTCGACCGATAATTATTAAAATGTATGTCAATTTCATTAGAGTCCTTTTATAACAAGTCACACAATTATATATTTCCCTTAATAACCTAAAGAGGACTATTATAAAAAAAACAAAAAAAAAACATATAATTATAATACCTTGTAAAAAATAAAATAAAATTATATTAAATAGTTTTTTTTAAATCATAAAAACAGATATTTCTTGATTGAATGTGAACGATTAGAATTTTTGTTGTTGTTTTTTTAAGAGAATGGGGAAATCATTCATGGACGTTATCTTACCAAGAGACGCAACCCTGGGTCACGATTCAGACTCATACTGAATAAAACCCCCTCCTCCTCCAGAGTTCCTGTTCTGGGACCGCTTGCGCACTACTTCAGTCCAGAGCTCTTCTTGTCTTTACTTCTCTCTATTTACATTCTTTCTTGTTCCTTATTCCAAGCTATAAAAGATTAAAATATCTGCTTCCCATTTATACTTAATATTTTTTGCGATTGAAAAAAAATTATTTGTACCACTATTTATTTTGTAAAATATATCTAGTATCACTCATGTGAGAGATGGAGATTTTTTGTTCATGATCGGCATCAGTCGCTCCTCACTGATAGAGCGTATATAGGGAACTAAGAACCAGAGGCATAAAAAACCAATAATCTCTTCGATAGGTTCTTAACTTTTGTCTTATAGTGAAGACATTTTCGAGTTCAACAACTCTCTACAGAAGCAATGAGATGGAAACGGAATGAGACAGAGATATAAGGGGTCATTACAGTCGTCGTCCTTTCATTTAATAACTCGTTCTCTTTCATTTGCTCCCAAGTTTATACTTCAATTGAACACAATATTTGTACCACTAAAGTTCTATCAAAGTTACTTCATTTTATATTCTCTATTTTATGATATTTTGGCACCTAACACATTTTCAGAAAAAGTTACTTCCATGACTTTTTTAAATATCTCACACAGTAAATAAATAGCTGATAAGTAGTAAATTGAGCAGCTCCTCTTTACCACCTTTGATTTTGGTAATTTGAGTTATTACCTACGAATTTAGAACTAACATATACGAAATAAACTGTGCAGAAAAATACACAATCATTTCACTAATGAAGTAAAAAGCAAAACTATTGGTCACCAAAAATATCTGTTCTATTGTCAGTTAAAAGTTAAAAATTGAATAATCTGCACCGT
Organism: Aphrophora alni; assembly: GCA_963513935.1. Lineage (NCBI taxonomy): Eukaryota > Metazoa > Arthropoda > Insecta > Hemiptera > Aphrophoridae > Aphrophora > Aphrophora alni. The sequence continues at coordinate 96,008,507 of OY740768.1, forward strand.
CTCTTCCCAAACAGGTTTTAACCTCGGGATGAAGTGACCCTTTGATATTTTCTTGTAATACAGCAGGAAGTATTTTTTGTTATTATTATTATTATTAATATTATTGTTTATTATGTTATTATGAATTTTATTTTATATGTATTACATTTTATAATGTGAACAGTTGTCTATTTTATTATTAAGCATATAAGATTGTCAAATTTTTCCTGTTAAAATTATGTATAAAAGAGGGTCAAATAAATAAATTTTCATTTTCATTTTCAAATGATTTCATATTTAAATAGGATGTAAACTTGCTCAACTTGTAATTAATTAGTCTTTGATTAAAAGGTTCACTTTTGTGTTTTACAAATTATTGTAAAATGAATCATTTTACATGCGATTAACGAACGAACTTGTGTAAAATTGTATTCATAGATGAAATTGTTTGCTTATGAAAAAACAAAAACCATTTTCTATTTGTATTATGTTTTCCTGTCTTATGTTTTTAATTAAGTTAGTGAGTTGTTGCCTATTCCTTGACTCTACAGGACGGTGTGCCTTATTATCCTTGTGCAAACCTATTTCAAACTTCCATGACCTCATTCCATTTAGGACAAATCTCTTCTTGCCTTCCAAATCACATTCCATGTATTAAGTCATTCATTCTAAGCAAGTGTCCTAACCATCGAATCCGATTTGCCTCAATGAAACAGACTTGTCTGTTATGACTGTGATACTTTAGGTATTAATGCTTGCAAATTTTACATCGTGTATTTTAAATGAAATTTGTTTCAAACTTTTGAATGATGTAGACATTTTTTATTGATCTTAATTTCCCCCCTCAAACTGACGACATAGATCACTTTAAAAAAAATACATAATCACGTTTAATTTATTAATAATTAATAGTATTAGTTTAATATAATACTACATTTGCATTTCGGGCATTTGCAATACTTGCATCTGTACATTTTTTCATATATTCTTGTGCAAGGTTCCATTCTTTCATCTTTCCTATCAGATCTCTTCTTTGGATTATTCCAGGTCTAATGTTTTATATTTTATGTTTTATTATTTTATTTTATTTTTCTTATTTTTATTTTTTTATTTATTTTTTATTATTTTTATTTTTATGAAGCGGTCATGATCGAGAAGTTTTCGCCTATAAATAAAGAGAAAATATTATAATGGAAATATTTTCAAAGTCAAATAAATAAAACATTTTATAATTTTTTTTATAAATTTCCTTTTTGAAAACTAACTTTTTATTTCGCAATAATAATACTTTTTTTAATCATATGATTAAATATATACTTAAATATAACTAAAATAACTATGTTATATTCATTAAAAAATACAAAAACTAATAGTAACTTTTAATATGTGTAAATAAAATCTTGAAAAATTGAGGTAATTCAGAGGTTAATAACTGTTTGGAGGTACATGTCCTGTACAAAATTATGCGGTAGAAATATCAACAAAACACGAATTTATTAGTTTATATAAACAAAATTAATTAGCTCTAAACTCGCACATACATTTGTCAACACACAACAATCATCAACCATCTTAAACCATCAGTTAAGGTACAACCCAAAAATCAACTATGAAAAAATGTATTTTGTGTTACAAATAAAAATCTGGTAACTGATGAAATTAAAAGGCTGCAATAAACTGAAATAACAGTTGAAAAATTTTCTATGGTAGATTTTGAATGTAAATTTTTTCTATTATACAAAACAATGTATTTATAATATAATTTTTATTTATAATGATATGCCACATAATTAATATCAACTTTATTGCATTATTATTTTGAATTTTACGAAGTTAAACAACTTTCGACAGACTTTATTCCATTAAACTAGTTTTAATTTATTAGTAATCCAGCTTTAAGCATATGTCATTATATTTTAAAAATCACATTACTACTTCTTGGATTGTATGAACGTTCTCTTTTCCAATTCATTTAAACGATCAATGATAATTTTTCGCTGAATCAACTGTTCCATTTTCCGAGCGTTTACCCTCGCGTTAAAGCTCCAAGTTAATCGAATTCCGATAGAAATGCGACAAAGTTATTTCTCTTTACAAAAGTTGATATGAAATTAGGAATCATAATAACTATGGATTAACATTTATGTATTACATTTTAATGCCTACGCATATACTTACGTGGTACGGACAAATAATATTCAAATATTTCACAGTTTATGATGACAAATATATTAGTGAAACATCGCTCTCTACCAATTATATTCTCTTCTCCAATGTCAATGTTAGGTTGAGTAAAGTGAAAGGAAATAACATATTAAGATATACAGACCACATGCAATCAACAACTAAATTTTGGTTCGTCAATATTGTTAAGCGCTCCTGGCACGGACACCGCGCTCGGAACCGGATACGTTGTGTTTCATTCTTTGATTGCGTTTTGGATTGCCAGAGCAATCACGGTTGCGCCCGGTTCACAACCAGGTTCAGGATACAACGACATCAAGAAGGCTGTGCAGACCTTTGTCTGGTCTGTATACAAAAAAAAAAATCACTTGACCGTTGAGTGGAGTGTGCTCGACACGATTCATGTCAAGTCCCCTAATTTATTTAGTTTGATATTATTTAGTGAAGTTTTAAAAATTAATATTTTAGATTGTTTTGGTAAACGGAGTTTCTGAAAGTCTTGGAAAGACCACTGCAATATGTCGGGCAGCGAATTATATAAATTTCGTGAGGGTATCGAAATAGTTTTTCCGGCTTTAGACCACCCGTATTACAATTAGTGTTGTGTGCAGTTATTAAATACTTCAAATTGATTTAGTTGATTAAACTCATTAAAGGAGTTTGTCCAAGAGTGACGTTGGGTCAGGCCGGAATAAGGGGATTAAGACTTCATTGGGTATGAGCAATCATATTTGCCACAGCTAAACCCTATGCGTAATCTAAGATAGGTTATCCCCCCCCCCCGAACAATTCCATTACGTTGTAGTTCGTACAATCGGGTTGTATATATATATATATATATATATATATATATATATATATATATATATATATAAGAAGTTTGATCCTTCTTTTGTTTGGTGAACAGATTTTGTGGAAGATAATACACTATATGAATTATCTTTATATTTACAAAATTGCTTATTGAGAGCAAGAACCTATGTCATAATAAAAAATAAACAATTATAAATTTGTAAGTAAAAACAGTGTAAAACAATACAAACAAACTTTAAAAAAAATGATATAATTTAAGCGGATGATTGTTATTATTTACATATGTAGAGTATATTTGAAGTTTCGAGTGTATGGGTTAACTCACATTATTAAGTCATAAGAACATAGAAATGTGAAATACCCCAACAAAGCTAGTAGTCTTGGGACATGTTGGAAAACTAAAACTAGAATCTAGGAAATGAACCCAGCACCGTTTAGTGAGAATTCAAAAAAAAAAACTAAGACTGGATGTCAGGGAAACCACAAAACACAAGGAATGGTAAAACCATGTCGACACGAAGGCCAAGCAATGGTCAACTGTTCTCGTGTGGACATAGTATAAAGTTTAGAGTCTACATGGTTTCAGCTTGTCCTTCAGGCATAGCTTTAGCCACGGGTTTCTTTCTTAAATTCTAGTGTTAATTTTAGTTTCATAGATGTTCTCATATATCACTTGATAACGGAGTTGTTTATATACACACCTGATGGAAAATTTCCGATTAAACTAAATCAGTAATATGAACAACCAATCATTTTATAACCAAAGTTCAATTCTAGTTTAATTGTTCCTATAATTCTTTTTCTGCCATGGGGAATATTTATTTGTTATTAATATTTACTTATATAATTAAATTAACATGATATTCTAAATAATTTATTTTCCACTATTTCTAAAACTGCATAATTCAGTGTATGTTAACATATTAGATTCAGCATTGGAACACTCTTGCCAACATAATATACACAATAATTGAAATTATATGAAACTCGTGATAAAAACTGAGAATATTTTACTGGATTGAACATTAAATTTGACTGGCCCATTTTTTTAATGTGGTAATTAATATATAGCCTATGTACATCTAGAATAATATTATTTGCAATGACGAACGAATTGGCATTCGTTAACTAAAATTAACACTATAATCTAAGAACGAAACCCACAGTTAAAGCCTATGGCTGAGAAGTCAAAATAACTAAGATTCTATTTAAACGTAAACAAGAAAACCACAAGAGACAAAGCTACACAATGAAAATTTTAATAGGTTGAGTAGTTTTTGAGATAGCGTTTTACAAACATGATTAAGATACAACCAAAAGGTGTAACGTTTTATTGTTTCAAAATATCGATATACAAGACTATTGGAAGGTGAGAATTTAAAAAAATAACATAGTACAATTATTTAAATTTATTAAAGGTAAAGAAAATTAAAAGAAAGTTACATATATTTATAAAACATCAAAATATTATTCTTCCTTCGTGTGTTATAATATTGAAGTTTATCTATTGTTATTAATTCTCTCAGTGGTTCTAAATATGTTATACAAATAGCAGTGTATTGTTGTTGAAAGAAGGTTACTCGTTGCCATAATAAGATGGCAGGTGTCGAACAGGAAAAATAATTATTGTTTTCACATTTGAATTCCTGTTCATGTTACCTTTTATTTTCAATATAGAGATGAATATGTAATATTTAAATGTGTATTCGAGTTAATTAAATATATTTTTGAGATATACCAGAATTTTCATTACGTTTTTCTTTAGCTATGTTCAAACTGTAATATAATTTTGACTGTTTTATATCCAATTCAATTTAATTACAGCAAAAAATTGAAGTAAATTCTATTTGAATCACATTCTCCAATTTTTCATTTAAGACTAAATTGTGAGTAGCTTAAAATTATAACTATTTACATTTTAAGGTATATCTACCGTAACCCATCCCTCTCATTACAATTGGTACGTGGCGACTTGTGCAATTTAAAACGCATAGGATGTAGGTTACTCTTAAAAAATATAGTCATGACTAAAATACATTAATAATTAATAGTTCATAATAATACGTCTAAATATAGGTGATTACATAAACAAATTATAAGCTAGATTTACAATTAAATTTTTCATAACCTGTATTTTAATAAATCTTATTAATCTAATTATTACTAAAAACCTGTTATTACTATTTTGTATATTTTTCTCTCTGTTTTAATTATTATATATTTTATTTTTCTCTCTCCCTAATTATTATTGTTGTAATTTCTCTTTTAATTGTTTGTACATTTTTATGCAGATACGTTTTTTGTATTTATAATTAAATTTTATTTTAATGGTATATTTTGTAATGTTAGATTCATTAAATTTATATTCGCATTGTATTTTGCGTGAGGTAGACATAACCCTATGGCCCTAACTTGGCCCCCTAAAGCGAAGACTTCTATCGCGATATATCAGTAATTTTCATTACCTGTAAATAAACACTGTTAAACATAAGTTGGGCTGGACGACCGTAATTAAAAACTATTTTAGACCACAGAAGTACGTGCTACTCTTTACTATACTGAAAGTTGAGCAGAAGATGGGAAACTACATCCTTCTAAATAGTTTGACTGTCATTCTATAAGCTTAGACATTTAACTAGGTATATTTTGCCGTAGCCATTTAGAAACAATTCCTTTAGATGACATGCTCTTACTAAAGAATAACATTGTCACTCTTTAACATTGCATTGCTATTTAATTTAATGTTTACACAAAAGTTTTACTAATTCCTTTATAAAACAAATTCCCCTCATTGATCACAATGAGTACGGGTGTGGCAATCCTAAGGTGTGCGAGTTAGATCTATAACTTTCTTCTTTTATTATTGGCTTAGATCCCTCGCTTTCGTCTTTTCTTGACTGATTCTTATTCTCTTCTTAACCTGACGCTATTAAAATATTCGAGAGCTATTTATAGAACTTCAATTAATGCTATATTCTTCTCCCCCCCCCCTTTTAAGGTGATGATAATAGTTTGGTTTTCGCCACTAAACAACAAATTATAAAATAATTTCTATATGGAAGAATTGCCACTACGTTTTTTATTCATTGAAATATAAAAACAAGTTGGATACAGACATCATGGTACTTACATAGCAATCCAAGACGACGGATTATCTATTATAACCCATAAAGGTCCTTACAAGATACACGATGAACTTGTTGTTTTATAAATGTTATTCTGTTATAGTTTTCAAATTAGGTTGTAATATCGCAAATAATTTCGGTTAGGTTACGTTTAATACTCAATTGAACTCTATATATGTAATATGAAACCTTTACTGTATTATAGACCACTTGATTTTTATAAATTCGACCTAAACTAATCTGTTTGTGTTACAGCTAGATTTGTTGACAGTGTTGCACCTATCTTTGATATTTATTTACTACGTCATATTGTTAAATGACTACATTCTCATATTTTGCTTTGTGATAATTTTACAGGCGTAATTTGGTAGTTTTATTTTCACTCAATGTGAGTTTTTGACACAAGTTAGTAGTAGTGTTTTATAATAAAAACTGTATTAGTGGAGTATTTCTTAAAGTATAGTTAGAACAGTATATTATAGGCAAATCAAAGTGTTTTATACATTTTTTTGAGTAAGTGGAGTCTTGGTAAAGGGTTAAAATTGCAATTCAACAAAAATACTCTATTTCGGAAATTATTTGACTGAATATCATATTTTTATACAAATATGAAAAAAGAAATCGAGGAATTTCTCGTTGTAATGAAAACAGTATTTATTTTCGTTTTACCTGATTCAAAACACAGGTTGACCAAAATTCTATATAAAAGCTGTTGTCTATAAGTTACTGTATGATTCTTGAAAACCATTTTGAATTTAGTTATCAACGCAATCAGTTTTACATAATTAATAACAGATGAATAACATTGGAATATCCTTACAATCAATTAAATGTTAGATTAACCATCTAGATCTATGGAATATTATCTTCACAATTAATACATATAATTTCGGTTCATATGAAGGCCTATTGTTTTGCCATTCTTTGTTTTACATGACAAATATATCGCAAAAGATTTTCTCACTCAAACTGTTAGTTAAAGAGCTATCTGTACTTTAATCTATATTTTATTACTCTGTAAATGAAAACTTCAGTTTTTTCTAAAGATTTATTTACTTCTCAATCTTAGTCTCCGATAATTATTGAAGACATGCTTATTTTTGTTTCATTGTTTGTGCTTTAATATCTAAAAGATTTGACTTTGTGTAAAAAAAAAGTTAGATATCCTGGGTTTATCTTCTTAGATTACTAGTTTTAGTTTTTCGTGTCTTTAATGTTGTAGGTTTATCGTTTGATAATGGCTTTTAATTTATAGTTTTGAAAGTTAGTGAATTAGATTTTACGCAAGTGAGCGTAAACTATATCGGTAAAATTGCAACTGATATATTTGCTCTATAATAATTGGATTTGATTATAGCGTTTTCTTTTATCTTCTTATATAACAATAATAAACTATAATGATTTTTAATGAATATCCAAAACAGTGTTTCGATCTTTAATAAAAATACTGTTACAGGGATACTTAATTCTGAAATCAATATATTGTTTACATTTAAATTTATTTGTTTGGTTATTATTACTATTTTACTCCTTTTATATTTACTACATTTACTTGTACTGTTATATTAATCCCTTTTGATTAATAACTTTGATTTACTTTTGTATTAATTGGTAATTAGTCGTGGTTTAAAAAAGGTTTAATTGTAATATATTCTTTTCTTTTTTTCCAGTTACTAATCCAAAAAAATACATTTTATTTAATGTCATCTAGATTGTTAAGAATAAAGCAGTTTTACTCATTTATTTTAAACTTAGAAATTTTGTTGTTTACAAATATGTACTTGTGGTATGATTCATGTATAAAATATTTACTTACTTTTCATTATATTAAGGTATCTCTTTAGATATTTACATTTGTAATTACTTATGCATTTAATTGTGATTTTTTAACTTATGAAAAGTGTACTATTTTGGTACACTTTACGGAAAACGTGTATTTTTCGACAACTGTGGTTCTTTAAAAAGATGTTTCAAAAATTCTGATACGTATAACAGTTTCTTTATTAATTTGAAACAAAATTAATCCTTATAAAAGTAATTATATATAATTACAACCTACACGTTGTATACTAATTATGTCTTCTGAAAAACATAATAATAATAATAATAACAACTCTCATTTTGTCTAAGAGTAATGTTTATTGGCCTGGAATTAAATATACACTGTCAACTTACAGACTGAAGTTTATATTTTAAGTTATTTACTGTAATTAGGTTGTAATTAGGACTCAAGGGATACCAATGCATGTCTGATCCTTGTTAAATGAAGATACTATAATTGTCTTTAAAACCCTTACACAACAAAATATAATTGAATAATTCAGTGTAAAATCTATATTTGATTTCTCAAGCGTTATTTTGTTTCAAAATTGTAAAGAATCGGTTAAATATGAAAACATGTTTAACTCTTAATTTAAAGATCATCACATCGTGGCCGGAAACGAAAACAATATGTAGACAAAAACCAAATAATAATAACATCAGAATTACTATAAGGGTGAATACTGTGGCTCACCAGAAAAATTATATAATATCAATATCAATACAAAACTTTGGAGGTTCACCATAAGGCAAAATACTCAAAATACCACAAAAATGTCTAGAGTTAAAAAAAATAATAAATACCTCCTGTTAATTTGTACATAAATTGTTTAATACTTGTAGACATTTCTGAAGAGCTGCATTTAGAAAGTTCAATTATCCATATTGTTGTGAATTAATGTAAATGTATTTTGTAAGGAAAAATCAGTCAGCAAATAAACACACACACACATTTATATATATATATATATATATATATATATATATATATATATATATATATTATAACATATATAATAAGTTAGGGTTTTTTATTTATTTGACTACACCATCATAATTACTTGAATGGTACAATTTATCTTAATTAAAACCAGTGAAATTGGAAGATTTGGAAAAGTGTTAATTTCTGCATAATGTATGGATGACATCATAGAGGGAAGACAGATATGAAAAACCAGACTGACCAAAGGAACAGTGAAGGAAATAAGGAAGAGACCTGTCAATTTTATGATCCAAACAGTAAACTATGTAAGGAAGGTCTATTATTTAGAATCACATTCTTGAAGGGTCAATGTCGCTTCTGATCACTGTCTCTCTGACCATCCCTCTCTTTCATTGTTATTTTTGTTAATCATATAAATGTTAGATATCTGTTTTACATCAGTATTACCTTGGTGATACCTCAAAGCGAAACACATATTTCTGAATAAACTTAACTTGATGAAACTGGCTGTATTGGTGAGTTTCTATTCTCTGATTATCTAATTTAAAGTTTATCACTCTTGAGAATTACGCTTTACTTTGGAATTAAACCAGGAAACCAAAGTGCAAGCATACGAACAACTGAACTCAGAATCAGCCAAATTTAATAGTTGCTTTTAGTTTTAGTTTTGTTTGTCTTTTTCGAAATTCCTATACTTAATTTATTATCATACACGATAAATAAAATAAGATGTATACTTCCATTTATTAAATTGATGCTTAATTTTGGTAATTGAGTAATACCGCATACCTCTAAATTTGATATATTTTTACCAAAAATTTGTAATGAATTAATGTTTGAAATTTTTGACATATAGATTATATGAAGCTAACCTTATGGAACCTTAACTTTAGTTCACAAATTGTCTAGTCTAGTCTACATTTCATTAAATTATTATGTTTAGATTTTTTTTTATGTCTAAACACATATTTTGAGGTCCATACATATTTATAAAAATTTTATTCTTTCAAAAGATCAAATAATAAATTGATAGTATGTTTCTAGTTTCTTTGAGTACTGTGTTGAAATTCACAATAAAAATTTGTACCTCGCCTAACAACATTTACACGAACAATAACTAAAACACAATAATTGTAAAACTATTATTAGTTGTAGTTCATATTACTTAACATGTACATTTCGAAGACACTTTTTTCATATTGAAAAAAGTCCCACTGCTTAACTAGTACTACTATGTAAAACTGAAATATAATAAAAATATTTCCTATAACTGGAGTTAAAATCTATTATCAATTATTATAGTTTTAATAAAAATACAGTATATGATATTTTAATAACGATGACTTAATTATCATTGTATTGTATTAAATAATGCTGAATTGATTTTAATGAAATTATTTCAAATGATACTTGACAAATTCGTTACGATATTTAGCCTAGTAGCCATGATATAAGTAAGTCTTGGTGTTGGTAATACTATTTCTGACACAGGAGGGAGTAATAAAAATTAGCGTTAAAAAAATATTATCGAGGCATAAGGCCTTGAGTTAGGATTACCCAATAATATTAAGAATTATCTTATTGTTTAGGCACAGCACAATATATTCATGTAGAAAAAGTGAAGATAAAACCTATGATACATTTTTCAGTTTACCATTTTTGTTTTGTAATTAATATATAAACTCTTGGTAGCAATTAAAGGAAATGATATTTTTGACTTTATATAATATTTATTGAAAATAAAACAAAACTCTTATTAAATAATATATTTCTTTAATTACAAAAAATCCATACTTTCTTGCACATACACATGTATTGGTATAATTTAATAAGACATTTTCTGTCATTCGTGTATATACAAATTATTATCAAGTGATAATGTAAAGCATAAAACACAAGAAAAGTGCAATATAGCTTAGGACTATGTTAATAAATAAAAGTAGTACCCTAAAATAGGAAGCCTGGGCTAAAACTAGGGATAAGATTGCAACGGATTGATAAGAGTTTGTCTTATTTTTCCATTTCTATTGAGTGGAATTATGTAAAATTTAATATTTTGTAATTTTGTATTTTGAGCTATTGCAGTTAAAATTTAAAAATATTATTATGGATTATTATGGATTAATATTATAAAATAAATAAATACATCTCATATAAAGACATAATATGTGTAATGTCATTAAAATTGCAACAACAAATTTTGGTATAATTTGAAAGTATAATTTTTATAAATTAATATTTAAATATAAATTACTAATTTTAAGAAGCTAAATTATAGAATGTGTGTTGGATCTTATATAAAAAAATGTGAGAGAATATTTACGTAAATAGTTTTCTGAAATATCAAGGACTTAAAACAAAAGAGTAATTTCAAATGCTTATAACAGCCAAACCAAATAAGAATGATCTGTAAAATGATGTTTTAAATTTGGATGAAAGTAAATAATATTCTTAAAAAAAACCTTTTTTTCCCAAATCAATAGTTTTTTTTACGAATTAACATATAATATAATTGATTTGTAACGAAAGATATACTGTAAACTATTTCTCGGTTTTGTTTTCGGATTGGAGACACCAGGACGAAGAAAACAAGACATTTCCAATTTAAATTCATGCAGAGAAAAATTAAAAGTTTGGGAAAGAAAAATATTTGATAAACGACAGGCTGAAAGAGCAAGATTTTTCAAGAGGAACTTGTAAAAATGTTACCAACGTACTTTTAATCCGACGTATAAAAGTTAATTAACGAAATGTGTTTGAATTAAAATAATTTACAGAAAAAAAATTTCAAAATACATGAACAGCGATAGAGATTAATACAGAATATTCATAAAATAAGTAATCTGAAATATAAAAGTTACCAAACACAATATTATATATCGTATCCAAAGATAACGAACTTTGGATACGATAGTTTGGTCAAATATTCCTTTGTGTAAAACTTTTTTTAAAAATAATAAGAATACACTCGCAAAATAAGTTAGTTCTATGTGGGTTTTTCATTAATTCTTGATTGCAGTATTAAGATGATCTCAGATAATTATCATGTTATAAAAAGTTGTATGTAAGGGTACTTAGAAACTTGTTCAAAATAATAATTAACCATGACATATTAAATAACCAACAAAGAAAAAGAAATTACGTATTTGGTAATGCCTCTAAAAACAAATTAATCTAAATAACCATGAATTGAGTCAACTAAGTTAAAACAGTTTCATTTAACTGTTACGTCAACTTTAACTTTAGACAGTTCATCTTTCCGACATCGTTATTCTTCGTTCTTTTGGAATATTCTCCGATTAGGACCAACTTCATACAGCTACAACCACGAGGAAAAATTCGGGAGCTCCTATAAGATCTAACATTGCATTTTCGCCAAAGACGCGTTATGTCAAACAACAGTAAAGATACCAACTTTCATTTCATGAAGTATTGACTTGCAGAATTGCAGAGTTTTTGAAAAATGAGAAAAGCAAATAAATCCTATTTTTAATAAAACTCCAACATCAAACAATTCCTAAAATATTCTGTAGTAATAACTTAAATAAATATTGTTGATAAGAGAAATAATTCATGATCAGAAATTAAAATTAAATTTGAACAAAAGTAAACTTAAAATACAGCTCATTAAAATTAATTTTTAATGAAAGATAAATAGGAAAAATAATATTAGAATATTAACAATATATTTGTATAAAATAAAATAGGTATAAATGTCTCAACTTAAAAAATATAAATGATTTATTATGATGTAAAAAATAAACAATATTTATTCCTTCAATAAAAAAAGAATAAAATAAAGAAATATTATAACATGGCAGTAAATTAATAAACCATAAAAGTGATCTATGTTATGTAATTAATTAGCAAATATTAATTATTATGGTACTATACCATCAAAGTACTTTTCTTTAAAAATGAACATCGTGAGGAAGAGTCTTCTAAGATAGAAAGAGCTATTTTTACAAAAGTGAATAAGTAAGGAGGGTATTTTTTATGAGATAGGAATTATTTAATCTAAAAAGAAGGAGTATTATTTTTTCTTGAAGCTCCATGGTAAGTCAAAGGTGTAAAAAAGGTAAACATCTATGAAGGGCAAGTGATTTACTGCGAGGGATTCATACACATTCGATTGCTAAAAGCAGCCAAATAAAGAAAGGGGTATTATGCAGACACAGATAGATTCAAGATGTCATATGATGTACGACGTTTATATGTAGTTGAACTTGGTGTAAGACATTCCTAATGTTAGTGTATAGTTTTCTGTACCTTTAGGTTTCCTGATCAAGTTTGATTATTGTCGAACTTGATGTAGGACATTCCATGTGTTAGTGTTTAGTTTTCTTCACTGGCAGTTTTCGTCTTATTTGTTTGATCATCCCTCAAGCTTAGCTTTGCCTTTTTTATTTCACTAGTATTAGTTTCAAACATAATCCTAGGCTTTTTATGGACCATGTTTAACACTTGATAACATGGTTTGATCCATACTCTTGATGCGTCTTGTACATACAAATATTGTCAAATATCCAAATAAATTATACCAATAGTATGGAACAGTACACCATTATACAATAACGGTAGAACGTAATTTGAATTTATTGTATTATTTAAAAAAATCTGGAACACATTCTGCATACGTTACCGGATTACAGGGTGGCTCTACACATTGATCATGCATTACAGCCATTTGGCATTTCCAACCATCGGAACATTTGACATCAGCACAAACATCTTTCGCCACACAGTCTGCATATGAAGGATCATTTCTCCTTGGTACACAGTCGTACCCATTTGCACATTTTAGAGAGTCACAAGGACCTGGAATGGCTACACACTTTTCAAGGACTGGACTACATTCGAAACCAGTTGAACATACTAAGGCAGCACATGGATCTTTCTGGACGCAATCAGCCAATGTAGAGTTATTTACATTTCGAATACATTCGTAACCATCAACACACATTGTCGAGGCGCAGGGATCTATTAGCACACACTTTGCTTCAGTCTGAGGACATGGACCTACTGAACATTTCACTGGTTCATACAAACAGGTATACCCATTTGCACAATCCATTAGGTTACATGGGTTTTCATCAATCACTATTACTTTATCTCTACATTGAGGTTGAGGATTACAAACTCCAATTGCCAGGCACATAACTGTTGGAATAAAACATTCCTGTCCATCCGGGCAGGTGAAGTTCTCACAAGTCAGCGGTGGTTCTGTTATAACACATAAAAATAAATGTATTATAATAGAAAACATTAATTTATAATACAAATATTATACGATAAACATTTATATTTTATAGACATAACCAAGGGCATTACGTTTGAAGGGTCCAGGGAAAGAACATGTTCAGTCCAAAATCTGTGTTTTTCTGTTTTTAATGCCATCTGGTAGAACAATTAAGAATGTTTTTAATAGTTTATTCATACAGGAAAACAACCTGACCAGTCCAGAGATATGTATGTGTAAAGAAACCATACACTGGGAAAGAACGTGTTCAGTCCATGTGAAACAGGGAAAGAACATGCTTATTTTGTATTAACAGTTGGTAGTTCTGACATTTAATTTTCTTGTAGTTGGATGCATGACTTGCATCTTTGTTTACTTCTGTCATACCGTGACTGAAATATCAATTTTTTGGTTTTGTTAGTGCAGGCTGTTTTTATTCAGTATTTTGAAAATATTTTGTGTTTGTATATAGTGTGAGAATTGTGCAAGTAGTGTGTTTAGTTTTGACCATGGATTTGACGGACAGTGAAGAAAATGTGCCATGTTCGAGTCAACAAATAACAAAAAAGAGAAAGAAAACAGGCAGGCTTTCACAGGTTAATATGAAACTTAAACTTCAATCATTTGAAACTGGAAAAAAATGCAATTGTAGGTTAAAGTGTTTTGACAGGGTTGGTAATAATAAGACAGCTTTAATAAAAAGAATGAATTCACTTGGATCGAATGACGCCGTAAATGCTTATCTTTCTGGCCTAATAACCGTGGTACCAGTTGAAAGACGTCGACCACGAGTTGATGACATTGAAGCTAAATTTAGAGACGCAAACTTTTCCTATAATGTGAGGTATGTCAATGAAAGTGGGCCTGTTGAAATTACAGTGTGTAAAAAAGCATTTATGGCTTTTCATGGAATTGGCAGGGCCAAAGTTGCCTACATTTTGGAGTCATTGAAAAATATGGGTGATGCTCCTAAGGACCAGAGGGGAAAACACAATAAACACAGACATGCTTTATCTGAAGAAACTAAAAACAAAATGCGTGAACACATTAAAAGTCTTAAAACCAGTGATGTTCGTTACTGTCTTGCGGACACAAAGAAGAAATATCTACCAGGCGATCTTAACGTTAATAAATTATTCAAAATGTTTAAAGACCTACACCCTGAATGTAATGTATCCTATGAAACCTATAGAACTATATTTTGTACCGAGTTTAATCTTGCTTTTGGTTATCCCCGCAAGGATACTTGTTCTCAGTGTGACTTATATTCTTCAAAAATCAGCTGTTTGAAATCTGAACTACTATCAACCAATGACAATGAAATCAAAGGAAACCTACAAACTAAAATTAACAGTATATCTTCTGACAAAGATATACATTTGTTGAAAGCCAATGAATGGTACAAGTTGAAAAGAAATGCAAAGAAACACTCAAGAATAGACAAAAGTAAAGAAGCAATAGTTTTTGACTATACCAAAAACTATCATGTACCAAACATTACAACGAACGACGTCTATTATAAACGTCAGTTGTCTATTTTCATTTTTAACATCCACATATTGTCGACTGGACATAGTGTTTTTTATATATATCCAGAAAATACAGCTAACAAAGGAAGTGATGAGGTATGCTCCTTTCTCCATCACTTTATTTACAACATTCTTGACCCTCAAGTGACTGATGTACAGGCTTTTTGCGATTCTTGCTCTGGTCAAAATAAAAACAACATTGTTTTCAAATTCTTTCATCATGTTGTTGTAAAAGAAAAAAAGTTGAAAAGTGTAACATGCACCTTTCCTGTTAGAGGCCACTCCTATAATGAATGCGATAAGAACTCTGCTCTAATTCCGCAAAATCACGAGGCTCAGCTGCCACAGGATTGGGCTGAAGCTCTGCTCAATTGCAGACAGAAACCAACGCCATTTGATGTAATTGAAGTAAAGCAAGACATGGTGAAGGAGTGGGGAGTCCACCTAGAAAAAGTGTACAATCAAAAACTGGGCTGCAAAACTCGTCCGATTAAAGTTTTTAAAGTTCAACAAGCCGAGCCTGTTTTCATGAGCTACAAAACACTGTACGGTGGACCATGGAAAAAAAATCCTATGCGACCACCAAATGAAAAAAGGCTTAAACGAAGAGGTCTTGAGCCATTGCAGAGAGTTGAAGATGGTGAATTCATCCTTCCAAATCTGGCATATGAGGGTAAGTTATTGAAAGCATAATGTTCTAATAGTTCTAATTTCGTTTAGAAACAATGTGGAACTACTCCAGTCCATGTAATAGTAAACTTTGATTAATAATGGTGTTAAAAAGTATAAACAATTCAACATAAAAAATTAGATGCAACTATTTTTTAAACTCCTTAAACAGCATTCAGATTGGCGAGATTAATGGGTTTGTTTACTTACAGGACCATTGGCTATATCTCAAGCAAAATATCAAGATCTTCAATCACTGAAAAACTTCTGCACAAACCCGCAAGCCATCAAATATTTTGAAGAACTTAAAATTTAAGTTAATATGATGAATAAATTATTAAAATGTTAAGATGTTTGTAAAGTAAAGTTTTAGTTTTGACTATTTTAAAGCATAATTTCTTGCCTTACAGGGAAAAAACATGTTCAGTCCTGTGACTTTTTATTATTTTTTACGTTACACTTTTAGTTATTAAAAATAACATTTGTTACAATGATATATGTGTTTTAATATAAGTAACATATTTAAATAGTATTTTTTTTTACATTTCATTACTATAGAAAGATGCTTAAAAACTCGTTAAACTTTTAAATGGCTGTCCTGTAAAATATTGAAAATGTGACTGAACATGTTCTTTCCCTGGACCCTTCGTTTATTAAATTGAAAATCAACATATTCTAATCTCTTTGAAAGCATGTAATGCAATTTTTGTTTATATTTAAGTGTTATCTGTAGGATTTTCTTGAATCAGGATGAATTTGCCGTTTTCATTTTCGATGATTTAGCTAGCTCTTGACTTTACGAAAACCAGTTTAGATAATTATATAATGACATCATAAAACTTTAAAAAATCGCCTCTCTTATGTGCTAACAAAATACTTCATATCCTATTATTTTGATATCAGGATTACTGTTTATCTACAGTACTTTTATTTACAATTGAAGTTTTTACTGTATTCACACCAAATGTTATTTAACACAAGTATTCTTTCATATGTAAACTAAATTAAAAATACATGCGATAAATCAAGTATCTCTAAATAACTTATTCTTCGATATTTGTAAATTTTATTTCAAAATATTCCTTCGTATTTGATTGAAATTGGATTAAGAATGTGGGAGGGAGTGACTTAGTTATGTCTCAATTTTTGTAAATTACTCATTTAGGGCCTAAAATTACAAATCTGATTGAATTAGCATTACAACAATGACTCTGTGTAACCCCTCGAACGCACCATCAGTTTAGAATTACCTAGATCACCCACCTAGAAAATAAGAGAAGCCTCTGTCTGTACGTTAAACCAGAGAGAATTTAAAAGTTAAAATTAAATAATTTTATCATTATACCTATACCCATCATTTTAATGAAATAACATGGCAATATGTATACATTGTTTCACTAATACCCCAACCTACTAACGTACGATTACCTACGCTTTGTGGAATTGATAAAAACGCAAAATCAAAGGAAGCTACAAGTCAGATACCAGTCTCACAGCGTGTTATGGCATTTGACTTTGTATCGACTATTAAAATCATTTTGCATAGGCAATGGTAAGAAGAGTGGACAAACATAGAGTCCAATAAGCTGAGGGAAGTAAAATATACTGTCCATCCCTGGAATACATCCATAAGTCCCAGTCGGCGAGAGGAAGTGGTGATTACCCGTAATGGTATCAGACATACCATGCTCACTTATGGATTTGTGATTGAGCACGGGAGTTTGCCTCAATGCCCATTTCGTAATGGTGTACTCTCGATTGATCACATGTTTATTGGCTGTGTTACTATGAGTGGTGTGCTTAGGACATTTGCCCTACAAAATTCCATACAGAGATAATGCTTAGATCTTTCATTGGGCATTGTCCTCTTTGCGTTGCCTGAATATTTTTCTTGAAATTAATTTTTTTCTATTTAATTATTGCGAGCCCTTGTACAGCTCTGTAATATGATGTTTAGTTATCTATTTAAATTGTTTTAAAATTTTATTCATATTAACTCGTTGCAAGGCCCTTTTACGGCCATAAAATATTTGTTTTTTAATTGTTGATAACTTTTATTTATCATAGTTATCATGAGCAGGTCATCTGCCGCTAGGTCCACAAAACATACGTTACACCTTGAACCCGTCACTAAAATCTGAGATTAAAATATTCTCTTTTACTATATGATAACCAAAGCCCAACTTTGGCATCTCTAGTCTATATCTTTATGTCCGTGATAGATAGTCTGCAGATACGGCTTGTAGGATGTTGTGACCGGTTAAAAGTCCGTATCTTAATAGCGCTCACGTCCTCTACATTTGATGTATCTCTTGCTAAGAGATCTTAAAGTAATAACAGTTCCCATTTCTTTCCAGAAACACACTGTTGTATTACTTGTATCGCTGCATTTATTCTCGCTTTTGCCGATGTTAATGAGACTTCAGCGGCAGGTTGGTGGAGGGATGCTCCATGAACTCTTTCCAGTTTTTTTTTTATGTTAGCTCGATACTAACCGTACAACACATTATTCTAATAATTGCTTTTTGATTTCGATCAGTCAATGGATAGGGCTTATGAAGTTGGGATATATAGTAAGCGATACTTTGTTTTTACTTTAGTATGGGTCTTTCTAAAACAATATAATTGATATGGATAGAAACACGACTCAAAATTCAAAAATGGTAAACCTGTTGTGTGTTGATAGTACCCACTGAACTATTCTCAAAAATTCTCATAAAGTTAGTAATGATCGATATTTACCTTGGAGAAATGCAAAATTAGGTCAGATTTTTTTTAAGGTAGAAACGCTTGAGGTGGACAATTTTGCTGTTTATTATACAACAAATAATTAAATCTAAAGAGTTGTCTTATATGGAAACTGTCATTATCATTATAAGTAAAATTAAATTTCGAAAAGTATTGTAACATATTGTTTAGAAGTATCAACATTTAAAATAAAATATTTAATTTCAGTAAAATTCATATATAATCAATATATCAAATCTGTATTTACTTACCGATACAAATTCCATTTATACAATCTCCTTCGCAGCATTGACGATATTTTGAGCACTGAAAAAGTTCATTTGTTAAAAATAATTTTGTAATTTACGTTATATAACTAAAATTAAAGTTAATATTTATTTAGTATATATGTTTTAAGAACTAATAACAAAAGTAGATTATTATATACTATTAATAAATTTTGAGTTTCGTATTCATAAGAAAGTAAAATAAATTATTAATTTATCTCATCTGAAATAGACTTCAAGATTATATACATACGTAGTCCAATTATCGATCATATTTATAAGAACGTGTTAGAGTTAAAAACTTTAATCATTTGCTAATTACTTCATCACTGTCTACAACCTTTCCTGGTTTAAAAATTTAACTCTATACACCTGTGTTACGAGGAAGTGAAAACTGTATTTAAATCGATACATTATCCATTATGGGATTTCTGTATAATTTTATTTTAAGAAATATCTAAAATCAAAAGGTAACAAGTATTTCATCAACATTTCAAATGCATAGCCGCCCTTCCTTAGACAATTGTTACCCAACATCCCAAACAGTTTATTATGAGAATAAGAGTATAAATAGTTTTATAGCAGAGACAGTTCTGTTAACCAATCATTAATAAGGAAAGAAAAGGAATAAGGTAAGGAATTTACGTTAATATATTATAGTGTTTCCAGTAATAAATAACTCAAATCATTTATAAATTTGTTAACACTAACTATAATTATGATAGCCATATAACTATCATTTGTATCAGAGGTGATTAGATGTAAAGAATTTTAATGTAATGCAGATAATTCTTGTTGAAACTCCATATTCAAGGATTAAATAAAGCAATAAAGCTAAAGTTTCAAAATTATTTTAATAATATATTTTCAAAATTATTTTAAAACAATTGCAGCTCATTTATATTATTAAAATAATTTTGAAAGTTTAGCTTTATTGCTTTATTTAATCCTTGTACTTGTAAAGATCTTGTAGGCTAATTTCCACTGTTATTCTCCATATATTACACAGCAATGTAATTCAGTGGCATTTCAGTACTTGCTTTTTAGAACTTGGTTTTACGTTTTCAATTTATTACCTGAAATTCATAAACAGTGAAGATGGCATTGATAAATACACATGGCATGGGAAAAGCAAAATTCAGTAGTGTTTAAAAATTGATCCACCGGTAGCTTATTCGAACACATTAAATTCTCAGTGAAAATGGTGAAAAAAAAGAAAGAAACATTGCTTAAGTTATATGTGTTTCAATAAGTTTAAATAGTATTAAAAAAACATTCTAGCCTGAATAACGAAATTTCATAAAAATGTGTGGCAGATAGACAGATTTCGAAAAAAAATCTTGTTTTGTTAATATCACTTTTCAAAATACGATTGAAAAAAAGGTATTCATGAATCCTACGCAAATCTTTATATAAATCCTCTCCCATTTTATGAAGTAAATATTCATACATACCTTTTTCCCTAACTTAACCTTGCAAGTACGACACCCATAAACTGTGACAGCTGTAGTTAAAATATACACAAAAATACATAATGTTAACGCGTTCATCTTTCTTCTTTAAACCAGGTTGACTTAGTTTCTCAGTTTTATGTCAGTAATTTCACAAAACAACTTTTCTTTTCATTCGTTATTTGGTTTGATCAAATACAAACTGGTGACGTAGTTTTTTATAATTTAGAGTTATCAAGCTTCAAGAGTTATAAAATATGTTGTTATGTGTATTCATAATTTGTTTAAAATGTAGTACATGTCATCTTTCAAAATGATAAGATTGTACGAACAAACAAAACAAGAAATTGATAACAACGCTTTGAAATATAGCATGATAAAAGTAATAATTTTTACATGAGCATGGCATTTCTTTATGATATTTTTTGAGTGAAAGTTTGGAGTTGTTTTAATGTTAAACTTCTTTATTTTGATTACAGGCTATCACTGTCATCCGTTTCGTTACTGATGCTGTGCTTCCCAGTATACATCAGGCTATCAATGGTATCTATTCCGTTCGATGACGTGCTTCCCAGTATACATCAGGCTATCAATGGTATCTATTCCGTTCGATGCCGTGCTGCCCAGTATACATCAGGCTATCAATGGTATCTATTCCGTTCGATGCCGTGCTTCCCAGTATACATCAGGCTATCAATGGTATCTATTCCGTTCGATGACGTGCTTCCCAGTATACATCAGGCTATCAATGGTATCTATTCCGTTCGATGACGTGCTTCCCAGTATACATAGACAAAAGGATCCTGTGATCTATGATCTCAGTATGAAAGAAGAACGACACCAGTATGAAGTTGGTGTCCTCTCCTTATTTGATTTTAGAGTGTCCTGTGTCCCTTAAAACCAAGTCCGTGATGATGGGAGGGGGGAGTGTTTATTTGTCAAAATTAAAAAAAAGTCAAATGGTTTTTTACCTATATAATAAAATAGGTCAAACATATTTTTAGTTTTGCAATAAGTATTACTTTAGCTGAATTAAATAAATTATATTAGGTTTGCAACCATTGAAGGAAGTAACAGCAATACATTTGTCAATGATCACTCTTGACAGTAAATTGATCTGGGTAGATACATATAATTCATACACAGATTGTAGGGATCACTCTTGCCTTTTATTGTACAAAAAATCTAGGGAAAATGTTGGTTAATAATAAAGATTAAAAAAAATGTTAGAAAATAGTGGAGTTTATAAAATATCTTGTCAAGATTGTGACTCATAGGTACATAGGTCAATCAGGTAGATCTATAAAAGTTAGAATTAAAGAACATGTAAATAGCTAGAAACATGCCTATAGAAACTCTAACTTTGCTAACTACCTTTTGGACTCGGGTCATAGTTTTGATCCGAAATTGAATGTTAAACTCTTACATATATAAAATAAAAGCAATAGATTATATAATTTACAATGTTTAGAAATAAATAGTTCTATTTCACTTAGGCCTATTCTCAACTTAAATGACCAAATTGTATTAAATTCTTCACCCCTTCTAAAACCCATCCTTAACATAGTTCATTAACCTTCATCTACCTGCTAGGTCATTCCCCCTACCTTTCCCGATTTCTCTATTGTACTTCCTGTTACTTGTGTATGTTTAAATAGTTGTCTATACCTGTTAATTATCAGTTGCTTGATGATGCCGCAAGGCGAAACAATTGTAGCTCATTTATATATTAAAATATTTTGAAACTTCAAGCTTTATTGCTTTATATTATCCTTAGTGTAAGAACGTTTGTGCGATGTTTTTCGTAGTTTATTTTGAAAACTTATTATTAGATAATTAATAAATACAAACCAATACATCCTTCCCTCTTTTCAGGCAGTTACATCAATTACCATAGAGGTATATGATTATTTAAAAAGTCTTGAGAATGTTCTATATAAGGTTGGGTGATACTTGATGTGTTTAGAAGCACAGGGGAAAACTAAAAGTTTGCAAAAAATATACTATCCCAAGGTCATACAAAGAAGCTTTTAAAAGTTTTTGGAACTTTACAACTCTTTATATATTAAGTTGGTTGCTGGATTAGAGCAGCTCTGCTCCTGTTAGGTTAGTTTAGGGTTTTAAGTTACTTGCTGAATGAGAGTAGCTCTGCTCTTGTTAGGTTAGATTAGTTTCTCCAATAAGAGGTTTGAAGGGAATTACTGGATTGCTGTCGAGATCCTCTTTCCAATCGTATAAGATTTCTGTATTTCGACTAGGCTTTTCTACGCGTATAAGGCGACATTGTGCTGAAATTAATTTACTTTCAACTTCAGATCATTAGAATTTCACCAGAACTAATACAAATTAATTAATATTTTATGCTTTAAGTCTTTACATTATGATTAGAACAGAAGTGTCAATTGAGACTACAATGAACATCGTAGCTTTAGTGAGACAGTAGTTATACTTTTAAAAATGTTCCACTCCGTCCAGCATGTTACATAACAATCCTCACTGGGGGAAATAAATTCAATGATTCTCTATCATGTCGTATATCTTGACTTGATGTAAACTATAGTTCTTGATGCAATATTATCATAGTTATTGAACTGTAAAACAAAACTGTGCCCATTTATTTCTAAAATGCTAAGCAAATTTAAAGAAGTATTCACGTCAAAAATCGACAAAATGGTTATATTTCCCAAGTTTGTTTATTTAATACATAGAGTTATCCTAATTGTTTTAGGAAACATTTAATACTAAAGTACATATATACTAAATCGAAAAAACAAATAACATTCACTAAAGAGCTTACGTATTGTTTTCTTTTCATTAAAGAATAATGTTTTGCAATTAGCTGGAGAAAATACGCATTTTAAAAGTTATTCTTAAAAGTTAGTGTTAATGAATCTATGTAATTCAAATTTAGAAATATCCAAATTTTATTAATAACCAATATTATTTTTAAAAAATCAATGCAAAGTGGAAATTTACAATTTACAAGTTCCATTGTATTTTTGGGAACTTTTAATTTCGCTTCTTTTGTCTCCTTTTTTTAACTAAAAGAGTCTGTTAATATTAGAAGTTGTTTTTATATAAAGCATTAAATATTTTGTCTCCTTTTGTTACAATGGACAAATACCACAATGGCTAGACTGTGTACGCTAGATTAATGTTGTACAATACAATCCTTTGATAGAACTCGAGTATTGTTTGTGTTTTCATTTACAGGCACAGGGGAAAGTTATTGTATAACAGAGTAAGTTCTTAAGTAACAAGTATAAATCTTCGTTGTAGATTTTACTTTGTTATTCTGTTAATTCATTATATTACATAATAATTTTTAATATTAGTGACTGAGCGAAGCGAGTTCCTCTTTTAACGCAAACATTTGGCATTTCGTATGTAAGTTGTGTGGTCATATGTTTGTTACGTAATTACAACAAAACGCGTCTACCAATAGTTTTGAAATTTAAGAATAAGATTCTTCACTGTTATAAGTCCGAACAATGTATGTACAAGGCTTACTTACAATTTTAATTGGGTCGTAAAAACAATAAATAAATAATTTCGACAAAGCAGTTACTCTTTTGAACTCCATAATTTCTGCCAAATCATGGTATAATTTTGATTTCTATTTAACTTTTATACCGCGTGTTTTAAAAGTATTAATACGCCAAGATATATTCTTTGCAAAAATGCATACATCAATGGAACCCTAGATTACTTACTATAGTACACTTTGATACATCTAACTGTCACATTTCGCTACTGGGGAACGTCCTGCAGAGGAAGCAGTGAAAACCTTTAGTGGTCGAGTAGTTCCTCATTTTAAAGGTCTGTGTTAGTAGAACATATTATCACCAACCGGACCTCAAAAGGACAATTTAATCAGAATTTGCAGCTCCCCAAAGTCTTTTTTTCCTGAACTAAATTATTAAATAGAAATCAAGAAAGTTATAATTGATTTTTAAATGTATATTTACACTATATGCATTTTTAAATTAAAATATTAAACACATTAATGGAATAAATTGGATGATTCACAAAAGTTTCGGATTACAGTTACATGACAAACAAAAATATAATTAGATAACTTAACTAAACAAATAATTCAGTAATTTAAAAAAATTTAGTAATAAAAACTACAGTTATGCATCACTTGATTTTTAAAATATATAGTTTCATGCTAAGGTTAAATTTTTCCTAGCTATGAATCTATTTCATATTACACCAGGAAGAAAGATGTTTGGAATAAAATCTCACATTGTCGTAAATCATTGTATGTACGTGTGTAAGACCCCAATACAAACATTTTAAAGTAAAATTTAAGTAAATGTAATAAATAGTGTATTGCTATATTTATATAAATTGAGGAAGTTATGTTTTGCGAATTTTCGGATACCTTAGCTGAAGATAGAAGTCGAATATAACTTTAATCGCCGTTAATTTCGTCATTCTAAATGCAACATAATCCAGGTTGTGAGACAGTGTTCAGACTTTTGGCTATATTGTAAAAACTCTGTATGGTCAAATAACTGCAGATTATAATTTTTGCACTATATGGACACATATATTGAAGCTGGAATGGTAGCATGGTACTAGTTATCTGGTACATGAAGCACGCGGATGTTCACATTCGTGAAAGCTAAAGCGCATATTTTTATAACCAATATCCTTTACTTTCTCATATATACGTAGCGTAAAAAGAGTTATGTGATGGATTAATCGTTCATCGATTTTTGTGTGGAAATATTAGTTCCTTGAGCACCAAACAGAGTTGTGTGGAATGATATCCCTCTCTCGTCTCTGCAGCTCTGCAGCCCAAAAGAGGACTTAGTTTTATCAAATTTAGCATAATTAATTTTGATACAATTTTAGTAGAAACTAGTATTTCATGATCCAAGCAATAGGTGTGGATTTACATCTCCAAAAAATGCCGCTTCGAGAGTTTTAGGTAAAAATAAATATTAACCAATATTCCATTTTAAAAACCTGAACTAACTCTCCATGATAAGGATCTAAAGTACAATATAAAAAGTAAACAAGATAACCTCCAATCAAGACATTAATATTGGAACAGTTACATAAACACTACCTAAACATTAACAGAATTTCACTAAATTTCTTACCAATAACAAAGCATTGTCTCATATCAATGTAACAACAACAAAAATAATAGAATAACAGGACAAAAATTAATTGAAATTTATTAAAACGATAAAACCCCAAAAAGAAAACAACAATTCAATCATAACAAAGACAGACAAGCGAAACTCTATAGCGGTATTGGATTGAAGAGACTATAATAACAAAGCCATAAATATTTCAAATATAACAACATTTCTAAGCTGGACAAAGATCCTAATGATAGTCATTTTAAATGCAGAAAATAGGATCAATAACTACAAGTATTTAATAAAACAGGCATACAAAAAACATCTTAAAATTAACAAATGTTCAGCTACACCCTTAAGGCCATAGTTGAATTTCACAAAATCACATACTTACAGAATTTCTAAACATTTGGAATGGATTTTAGGAAGAGAGATAAAACTTAAAGATAACTTTAATACCAAAAACTTTAATGATGTAATAAATAAAACAAATAATTTTAAAATAATACTACCCAACAATTCGTATCTTACGAAATAGTAAATCTCTACAAAAATGTACCAATAAAAAGCACCATAGATATCGTAAAGATGAATACACCATAGAATATTGTAAATAAAAAAAATAAAAATTAACATAATTAATTAAGAAAATAATCGTTATTCGTTAAACACAATAAAATGGATATATTACAACATAGAAAGAAAACTAAACTATAAAACCAATAAAGAACACTAAATATGTAACCGTGAAATACAACCACCTATTAGAATTTTCAGTAATTAATATTTGTCACAATCAGGGATACAACTTTGCATAATCAAATCTCCTAAATTAACGAATAAAACTTTGAAACAAATATGAAGCAAGTATTGTTTATACTTGCGATAATTGGAGAATTTATCAATTACAGGACAAACTGGAAGAAGTTTCCAACAACGACTCAAGGAACACATAACTAAAAGGAATATTACTAACAGACGAAGCTCAAAATATGCCAAATTCTCAAATCACACTAATACCAACATGGAATCTAACTTTACAATACTGCAGTCAATAAAAGTCAAACGTTCAACATATTTGATGAATATGAAATATATTGCCAATACAAAAATAACCACAAAACAATTCTCAAAGATAAATTGATTTTTGCATCTCATGTTGTTACCAGGGGACTTAAATTTAAGAAAGGCGGAACCAAATGGTAACAATGTTTGAAAAGAAAAATAAAAAAAAGACAAAGACAAATTTAGTAATTAACAAGGCTCAAGTTTATTGAAAAAAAAGAAATTTCGACGGTTCAGATTTTATCATTTACAACTTAGAAAGGCATCCTGAGACAAATCATCATAAACAGCTTATGATTAACAATATTATAATTAAAAAAAGTTATACGCCCTTAATGTAAAATATTATAATTTAAATAAAAAAAAAATTAATCAATAGATTCTGAAAATTTATCCCCCCTTTTTAGTTTATATATTTTATAGTTACAAAATTTAACAAAAGACAATGAGCACAGCTTAACAATTAACAGGATTATAATTAATCCAAAAAAAAAGATTATACGCCCTTAATATACAATTAGAATAAAAAAAGATGAAAAGATACTTATATTTATTTCCCCCCTTTGACTTTATGAGATGATAGTTTTTTAAAACAGTTACATAATATTACTTATTTGATAAATTTCTTAAATGCTATATTGGCCAATAAATATATATGTTTTAGATAAAAGAATTTATTATAAAATGAGAAGTTTATTTTTAAAAAAAGAAATGAAAATTTTGAATATTAAATTTTATTAATTGACGTCAATTATATTAATTTAGAAAATAACCTCTTGGAGGTTGTTAGGACCGAAAGTTTGCATGCAGGCTCCACCCAATGATTTTTTTTTATATAATCTATAAATAACTACACAAGTCTACATGTAAAAGATAGCTTTAAGAAACAAATATACGCTAAAGCAAACTAGGCACATATACAATATGAGTTTAGTTAAAGTTCTGCAAAGTCAGTTTTTTTTATTAACATCACTTTTGGTGCACATGAAACTCTGAAGGTATGTTAAACGAACGTGTTTTGCAAGCAGGACGCAACATGTTTAGATCTTTATGCAATATGAGGCAAGAATTGCTGAGTTTCTTCTACCAGCGTATTAGCTATAGCAAAAAACATGTTTTTTAGCGTCTGTGCAAAATCAGACATGTTGTAGCATTAATGTTCATTATTAAAGCAAATATCTGGTTATTTGTCAAAATTAAAGAAAATTGATTGTATTACAGAAATTCGTTAAGATTGTAATTAAAAGCTTCTTAGATGATTATAAATCTATTTATATATATTTAGTTTTGTGTAAAACAAAGCTTGTATAAGACTTGCAAAGATCTGCAAAAGTTTGTAAAACGAAATTTTCTGATTTAGAATAGATTTCTCCAATTGTTTTATATTTGACATGTTCAATAAGATATTTTGATCATTTAATGTTCAACATTAGTTTGCACCTATTTCACATAATTGTTCAAAACTCAAAATGTGCCTTTGCAAGGTTTTGTAAAGTATGTCTTAAGAACAGAAAATTTTTATAATCATTCAGTTTCAAAAAGAACATTGAATATTAAATAAAACATGAAATACATATTTTAAAAATACATGATAATTAATAAATTATTTTAAAGCATTAACAAAATTTAAGATATGATAAAATCTGTAAATTCGAAATACCTGGAAAATCCTGTCGCAGATCACGTGAGCTTGTGCCGTGAAAAATAATAATTTACTTAACTTTTTTTTTTTTTAAAACTAAAGCGCACAAAACTGTAACTTAACATGTCGTTTAGAAACTGAGAAGTAATTTTGAGAAGGAAAAGATATGTCTGACGGAGCTTATAATTGAATGTAGAACATCGTGAGTTATTTTAGATAGACTGGCAATGGGTATTAGAACAGGTGGGCTAACCAGGGAATGGACTTTGCGCTTAGATAGAGACAGATATGGAGAGGGAAGATAAGGGGGACGGCGAGTGGACTGTCGATAACAAAAATGCAGATTTATTTTATGAATGCTACAATGTAATATATGATATATAACCCTATTAAATAAATGGATTAAACAAATAGATGAACCAATGTCAGGTAAGCCATCAATACAAAAGATTAAACTGCCGGTCCACTTTCAACTTGCGTCAAAGCAGCAAATCAACAAGATGCCTTATTTTAATTTTAATAACTTGAATTGCTTGAAGTATAATTGCTTATAAGTAGGGACTATTCTGTATTCATTTATTCTTAATAAGAATTATATGGGTGAAAATTATTAAAACAAAGTATATAAAAATGCCCACATATAAGTAGAACTGAAAAATTTCGAGGAGAAGGAGACAATTATAATAATTGGTAATAATGACTCTACACGAAATAATTTCAATCTTTTTTTTTCAATATCCATTGCTCTCAATAAAGAAACTTAAAAACAATGCAGTGTAAGCATACATGGTGTCCGTCTCTCCAAATAGAGGAATGTAAACAATCTTAATAACCATTTTTTCTTTACTTGTAGCTAACCTACTAGGCTCTACTTTGTTCACACTCGTAATTATACATTGATGTATTTTCTGGGTGATAAGTGAATAGTCTACCTTCTAGGTAACATATGGAACCAGCTAGGCTTCCTTGTGTTTGAACTCTAATAATTTAATATTATGTTACCTTTTCCGTTTCCCTTTACATTATAATTAGTGAGTGGTGCCGACAATGTACTGTAATAAGCAAAGACACGTTAATTATTACTGCCTACTTGCAATTACTTTCATCATACACTGTCAGTTGTAAATACTTGAGCAATAAAGTATAATTTTTAAACTGTATCATGTCACTTTATGTAATTCCCGCCTTACAAGAGTAATACTCGTATAGCCTTGCAACAAGAATAACGCACTTCAATTAACTTCATGCTGGGGGAATTGGAACAGCTGATTGAGCAATATATATTATTGATCGTGTATAATGAATTGGAAACTATTACCTATGTACAATTTTCTAACATGAAATGTAATATCAAAAACATAAAAGTTAATCTACAATGTTATGTAAATATATATGTATAAACACACACACACACACACACACACACACACACACACACACACACACACACACACACACACACACACACACACATACATACACACACATACATACACACACACAACAATATATACACACACACACACACACACACACACACACACACACACACACACACACACACACACACACACACACACACACACACACACACACACACACACACACACACACACACACACACACACACACACACACACACACACACACACACACACACACACACACACACACACACACACACACACACACACACACACACACACACACACACACACACACACACACACACACACACACACACACACACACACACACACACACACACACACATACACACACACACATTGAGACGGCTTGGGAAAAGCCAAAAGTCTCAAGCCAATTTAAAACATTTTAAATTCCCGCTATAAAGCCATGTAGATGGGAGACGAGGAGGGACGATGACGTCACGGCAACAGGTGTTGAACACTGCATGTTGGATCGTGTACAGTCGCTCTGTCTTGTTTCTTATTTTATTAAAATACTAAATTATTAAAATAAATTAATGTTCAGTAGAATCAGCCGATTAATAATATTGAAGAATAAATTTAAAAGCAATTAAAACAAAAAAGTTATTCAAGTTTTTATAGGGGCTCAAAAACCTAAAATTTGGAAAAAACTTAAATTCAAAATTCAAAAAACGTAGAGTCATAACTCAAAGGGTAACAAATAATAATCATGAATAAGAAATATGAATTAATAATAATGAACAGGTGAAAATGGACTTAGAAAGTCATTCTTGGGGAGTTTTTTGGAATTTTTAAGTTGAAGGGGGGATTATTTAAAAAATAATAATAAGTACTATTGAAGAGACCACAATAGGGCACAATAATATGTACTTATAATCAAATTTGAAAATAAAATAAGGGAGATATAATAATTAAAAACGTAAAACTTCAAAGCCCAAAAGCGGTTAAATTAAACGTTAAAGGGGTAAAGTAACATGGTAATTATAGATATCTAGTATGTAAAATTGTAAAACATCAAAGCAGAAGTAATAATATATAATGGGGGGGTTTTTATGAACATAAACTCATACGATGCAAACTTTAGGACTTCAAGGACACATAACTCAAAAACCAAGCGAGTGATGGGAAAAGTACATAGTTTTTCGTCGTAGTAGAAGAGGAACAAGATTTCGTCAAAAGAATTTTGAGAAAGGACTTATCTCAAAATTTGGAAAGAAGAAAAATCGAATTTCGGGAAAAGAGCGATAACTCGCGAACGAAGCGCAGTAGAGCGATGAATCAAGTTCCACAAGACCCACAAGATGGAGAGG
Source organism: Aphrophora alni (assembly GCA_963513935.1). Classification (NCBI taxonomy): domain Eukaryota; kingdom Metazoa; phylum Arthropoda; class Insecta; order Hemiptera; family Aphrophoridae; genus Aphrophora; species Aphrophora alni. Next base: position 96,039,841 of record OY740768.1, read on the forward strand.
AAGAAGAATCCGAAAGGAACTTTAAAATCGGTTCGAGCGTTCGAAAGTTATAGCGAGTTGAACGAAAAAACGAACAAAGTAGAGATTTTCATGCAAAAACATGAAAAGTGGCGTGCGCATCCTCAGCAGGAATCCAAAGTTTAAAACATCATATTGCCAACTTGGATCACAGATAACGTTGAAGAAAAAATACAATAAATTATTAATTAAAAGGTGTTTTAATTAATAATAAAGGAAGAAAACTATTCATTAGTCAAAAAATATGACTAATAAAATATATAGTGTAAATATTTCAGACCAAAAGGGCCTGAAAACACATAATATATGGAAAATACCTTTTTCCCTAAAAGGGAGGAAAATTGGCTCCAGAAAAGTGGATTAATTCCCACTGACAGGGAGACCGTAATTTGTCGTTCGAAAGAAGGACACTTTTGATTTGGAATCGACGCGAAGTGGACGTTTCTTCTGCAACCGACTCTGAGCTGAGAGGAAGATTCAACTGTCACTCTACTTAACTGGACTTAGAATAATTTCAACTTTAATCGATCTTCAAGGCAACTTAGAAGAATTCGAGACCAGCATTCAACTACATAGCAGCTTACAGACTCTGGATCGAAAACATCATATCAACATCATCCTAATTATACAACAAATTCCAAATCCAACTAGAACTTCTAATAAAGTGTGAAGGTATCTTATACTTAAGGAATAATTCGCAAATATTAACTTCATTTCAAATATAACGTCATTAGGGGAATTATTAAAAAATTAAATTCATTTTTAAACCTCTGCTTTGGTGTTGAAAATAATTAATAATTTAAATACGACTTTTTCAGTACAGGAAAAACTGTTTGTGGTTCTGTCTGAAAAGTCAAGCGTTTTTATTTTGTTTAAGATATAGAAAATATTACATTGATAAATTTTGTCAAATAAATAAATAGTTGTGTTGTTGTTTAATCAAATTGTTTGGTGTTATTAAAAAAAGTTTATAAAGTTAACATTTTTCCTGTGCAAAAGAGAAAGGAATACATAAATAATTCATTTCTAAATTTTGTTGTGTTTTCAATATATGTCCATTCTGTATATGTTATTACCTTGTTTAAACATAAATCTTATATATGTGCTCTGGTATAATAATTTGAAAATTTTAAAAGTTATCATCAGAACTTAAGAGCCGATTTCTCCCAAAAGGCACGACCTTGGAGAGAGAGAGTGTTAATCTTAAAAAAGAGTCAAATAATCGAGCATTGAGATAAAATTCAGGGAATTTTGCGTAAATTAAAAGTTAGTAAGTTTATGAGGACAAGCTCATACTTACTAGAGCCAAGAATTGCAAAATCTTTGATTCAAAAAAGTAAAAGTGAGCATCTTGGTCTTGCCCGCGCTTGCTCTGAGAAGAAAGGTGGTTCGAACAGTCGGTGGTGATCGTACAGCGAGTTTAAGAGTTCGTGATAAATAGTGTTCCAAAAAGGGAACAAAGAATCTTAAATTCGTGAAGACAGAACAGAGTGGTTAGTGGTAAGTGTAGCGCAAATAAAAGAGGCGCGAGAACCCACGACCTCGAGCCGGAGCGCGGCAAGTGGCGTTCCAACGTGGGGCAGAAAGAACCCACGACCTAGAGCCGGAGCGCGGCAAGTGGCGCCCAATAGCGTGGAGCACGAAAAAGCAAAGTTTTGGAACAAATTTTCAAAATTTTGAATTTTTCAGTGTTTCATACGAACGAGAATATCTTAAGTTCTGATATAATTTATATGTACATGTGTGTTAGTAATAAGTTGTGCTGGTAATTACAACGACAAATATACTAAATTGCAAAAATAATAATAATTAAAAGTAGAGTCCAAATTAAACCGAAATTTAAATTTTTTAATTAATTAAATCAAGTGAATAAGTGAAGTGAAAATGGGACCAGCGAAAGATTCAGCAAAACAGGAAGGTTCAAAGGAACAGGAGACGGAAATGCAGAAAATGGTGAGGTACCTGAACCAAATGGAGGATAGAAGAAAGCAAGAGAGGGAACAGGACAAAGCGGAACAACTGAAAAAAGAAAAGGATAAGGAAGACGAGGACAAGTTAAGAAGATTAGAAGAAAGAATCGAGAGAAACCAGGAGAAGGAAGAAATGGAATCATTACGAAAGGAGGAGAAAGAGGAGATGGAGGCCAAGCAGTTGAAAAGAGAAGAAGAGATGGAAGCCAAAAGGAAGCAAGAAAAGGAGGAGATGGATGCCAAATGGAGCAAAAGAGATGAGGAATCAGAAAACAAGCGGAAGCAGGAGAGAGAAGAAATGGAAGCCAAATGGAAGCAACAAAGAGAAGAAGCAGAAGCTAAGAGAATAAACAGAGAGGAAGAAATGGAGACAAAACGGATCCAAAGGGAAGAAGGTAGGAAACAGGAAATAGGGAAATATATGGAGGAAATTAAGGAATCTATAGATAGTAATATGGCCGAAAATACGAGACGAATAGAAAATTGTGAAGAAAAAGTGGAAGAGTGCGTAGGGGAAATTAAAAAAATGAGGACAGTTTAAAGGAACAGGGAAATTCAACTAAAGAAATTGGGAGAAAGTTAAAAAGTTAGAAGTTAAAATTAGGGAAGTCGCCAAAATTAAAGAAACCGGAGGTAAGCGAAAAATATAATTTATTTAGATAGGGCAAATTTAGAATCAAAAACTATAGAATTTTGGGGAAATTCAAGAGATAATCCTGTTCAATTTTTAAAACAAATTGAGGAAGTGTTTCAAGAAATAAATCCGGTTATGGAAGAAAGTGATAAATTAAAAGTAGTGGAGAAAAAATTGAAAGGAGCTGCCATGGAGTGGTGGGGAATAATCAAGCGAGATATAGAAGAATATAGCCAGTTTAAATTGCTATTTTTAGAACATTATTGGGGTTATCAAACTCAACAAGTAGTTAGGAATCAGATAGAAAACCATAGGTATAATCCAAATGGAAATATGAGTAGGGTAGATTATTTTTGTAAAATGGTGCGAAAGGCCGAATATTTGGAACCCAAAATTCCGGAAGAATTCCTTATATACCAACTAATGAGGCATTTTGACCAAAAAGTTCAATTAGCGTGTATTGGTAGGGCTAGTGAGCATTTGGAGGACGCCATTAAGTTTTTGAGGACAATTGAAAACGTAGACGGGATGTCTAGAGAAGTACGAAGACCCGATAGTTTCGAAAGGAGGGACGGACAACAAAGAGATCAAAATTTCAGGCAAAGGAATCAAGACTACTCAAAACCATCCCATAACCCTAACCTTCGATCCTATGGTCAAACCCAAAATAAACCTCAACCACAGATACCTCAAAACCCTGGTCCTTCAAACCAAAAATTCCCACCCAAGGTCACAAAAAACTAAAATACGAGATCTCAAGGCAAAATTTTTGGCAGAAAAAGGAAAATACAAACGGAAATGAGATCGAGGATAAAACCAAATTAAGCAAACATAAAAGGGGGGATCTGAAAATAAATAAAATTAAATTGGGGATTTTAAATACCGAAATTAAAAAAGATTTAATGGAGGAAAGAGATAATAAAATTCTAAATAGTGAAATTTACGAAAAATGTCCGGAAATTGGGATAGAAATTGAAAATATAAAAGTAAATATGTCCATTGACACCGGAGCTCAGATGTCCTGTGTTCAAGAGGATTTTTATAAAAATGTGCTAAAAAATAGGAACGATAAAATCTTGGAATTACCAGTTGTAAATACGGAAATGGTGACAGCGATAAAAAGCCAGCGACAGAAGATAAAATTACAAGCATTATTGGAGATTAGAATAAATGACCAATCAATAAGAGGGGTATTTATGGTGGTACCAAAGCTGGAGAGTAAAATGATAATGGGTTGTGATTTAATGTGCAAATATCGAGGTCGAATTAATATGGAAAAGGGTTTCCTACAACTGGTAAAAGAAAACGAATTTATTGTAGTAGATTTTCTTAAAGAAAATAAATTAAGATTGAGCAAAAACAAAGTGCAGAACGAACATCAAGATGGCGGCGAAACCGACAAAATGGTAGCGTCGTCAGCTGCAAATAAAGGAGGCTCAAATTCGTATAAGCGAGTAACCGGGGCTTATACGTTGTCTACCAAAATGCCGGTAGACATAAAAACAAAAGCCAAGGACGTGTCTAGACTGAAGTGTGACTATAACGGAAGTAAAAACAAATGTGCGAATAGGGTTAGCCAGTTTTTTACGAAAGTTAAAAATGAAGAAGTGCTTAGAAAAGCGGAGACTAGGAAATTAAGATTGAGCAAAAACAAAGTGCAGAAAGAACATCAAGATGGCGGCGAAACCGACAAAATGGTAGCGTCGTCAGCTGCGAAAAATGGAGGCTCAAATTCGCACAAGCGAGTAAAAGGGGCTTGTGTGTTGGCCGTAAAAATGCCTACGGACCTAAAACAGAAAGCAATGGACGTGTCTAGACCGAGTAGTGACGAAACCGATGGTGGTCAAAAGCGAAAAAAGAAGTTAAGTGTAAACAATGAGTCAATAAGGAGGAAAAAGGCAAATTTTAATAAAGATGAAGGGCTATTTAAAGCGTGGGATAAAGGTAACCAATTAATTAATAAAAACGAAGGGCTGAAAGAAGCGGAGAATAAAGGAAATAAAGTGGGAGGAATAAATAATAATGGGCCAGAGGCCATAATCTACGAAAATAATAGTGGGCCAGAGGCCATGATCTACGAAAATAATAAAATAATAAATTACGATGAAAATTTGCAAAATAACTCCGAAAACGATTCAGAACTTACACAAGACAAATTCGACGCAAGAGACGGGAAAGAATGGAGAGCTATAATCAAAATGGCGGATCCTGAGAGACAAAATGGACGAAATTTTCTAAAGGAGAAACAAGGAGAAATGAGATACCGAAAGAAGAAAGTTAAGTTCAAAAATTCTACGAAGTGTAAAATGAAAGAAAGGAGGCCCGAAGGGAAAGTAAAATTTAGATGTGAAGGACTTAGGAGATATTAATAGAAAGTAAGAAATTTCATAAATAAAGTGTATAAATTGTAGTGTTAAATAATTGTAAAATGTAAAGTGTAGAAGCGATTAAGATAAAAGGAAATAACGGATTGTCAGCTGATTAAGAGAATGTAGACTAGGTCAGTAAATAACAGGATAAAGCTTGAACAAACTCCTAATTATGTAAGGCCAAGGAGCATAGCGGTAACACGCATCTTCAATCGACACCTGAATAAACAAAGTGTAGATGAAGAGGGGAAGCGGTGAACCGGACGTCGATTAACAAATATTGACAGACTGCTTGTTCAACAAATTAGCCGAGGGGGATTGGAATGAATGAAAGAATAAATGTGTACTGTTTTGTTTTTTATTAAAGAAAGATTTCCGAATAAAATAAATATTTTTTCTTTTTAACTGCAATTAGGATAGTAACCGTTGTAGTTACCAAGTATATTATATAAGTAAGGCATAGTTTTAGTTCAACCAAAGCAGATATTTGTAATCATATAAGTCGAGGTATTCCTTATATAAATGTAATATGTTTTGTGTGTGATAATGTGTTTATTTACAGCAAGGACGTTTAGAAGAAACGGCTGTGATGGACAAAAGTGAACGATTAAGCAAATTTGTATGTATACAGCAATAAATAACATGTGTTTTGAATATATAAATATTATACAATAATAAATAAAATGTGTTTTGAGTATATAAATATATGAAATGATGGAGGAGATGTTTTTTAAATTTAAATATATGTGTTTATGTATATTGTTAGGTTATTATGTCAAATTTTATGATGATGATAAATGAAGATGAAATATAGAGATGAATTTGAATAAAATGTTGTAAAATATATATGAATATCAATGCAAAATAATACATTTTTGATATATATGTTAATAATGTAAAATGATAAAAGATTTAATGAAGATAACCATTAATAAATAGTTAATATGAAATGTGATATGTCGAAAAAGGGGTTTAATACAAAAATTTTAGTTTTTTAAAAAATGAAAAATAGGAATTTTTCATTTTAACCGAAAATTTTAGTTCAAAGGGGGGATTTTGAGACGGCTTGGGAAAAGCCAAAAGTCTCAAGCCAATTTAAAACATTTTAAATTCCCGCTATAAAGCCATGTAGATGGGAGACGAGGAGGGACGATGACGTCACGGCAACAGGTGTTGAACACTGCATGTTGGATCGTGTACAGTCGCTCTGTCTTGTTTCTTATTTTATTAAAATACTAAATTATTAAAATAAATTAATGTTCAGTAGAATCAGCCGATTAATTATATTGAAGAATAAATTTAAAAGCAATTAAAACAAAAAAGTTATTCAAGTTTTTATAAGGGCTCAAAAACCTAAAATTTGGAAAAAACTTAAATTCAAAATTCAAAAAACGTAGAGTCATAACTCAAAGGGTAACAAATAATAATCATGAATAAGAAATATGAATTAATAATAATGAACAGGTGAAAATGGACTTAGAAAGTCATTCTTGGGGAGTTTTTTGGAATTTTTAAGTTGAAGGGGGGATTATTTAAAAAATAATAATAAGTACTATTGAAGAGACCACAATAGGGCACAATAATATGTACTTATAATCAAATTTGAAAATAAAATAAGGGAGATATAATAATTAAAAACGTAAAACTTCAAAGCCCAAAAGCGGTTAAATTAAACGTTAAAGGGGTAAAGTAACATGGTAATTATAGATATCTAGTATGTAAAATTGTAAAACATCAAAGCAGAAGTAATAATATATAATGGGGGGGTTTTTATGAACATAAACTCATACGATGCAAACTTTAGGACTTCAAGGACACATAACTCAAAAACCAAGCGAGTGATGGGAAAAGTACAAACATAGTTTTTCGTCGTAGTAGAAGAGGAACAAGATTTCGTCAAAAGAATTTTGAGAAAGGACTTATCTCAAAATTTGGAAAGAAGAAAAATCGAATTTCGGGAAAAGGGCGATAACTCGCGAACGAAGCGCAGTAAAGCGATGAATCAAGTTCCACAAGACCCACAAGATGAAGAGGAAGAAGAATCCGAAAAGAACTTTAAAATCGGTTTGAGCGTTCGAAAGTTATAGCGAGTTGAACGAAAAAACGAACAAAGTAGAGATTTTCATGCAAAAACATGAAAAGTGGCGTGCGCATCCTCAGCAGGAATCCAAAGTTTAAAACATCATATTGCCAACTTGGATCACAGATAACGTTGAAGAAAAAATACAATAAATTATTAATTAAAAGGTGTTTTAATTAATAATAAAGGAAGAAAACTATTCATTAGTCAAAAAATATGACTAATAAAATATATAGTGTAAATATTTCAGACCAAAAGGGCCTGAAAACACATAATATATGGAAAATACCTTTTTCCCTAAAAGGGAGGAAAATTGGCTCCAGAAAAGTGGATTAATTCCCACTGACAGGGAGACCGTAATTTGTCGTTCGAAAGAAGGACACTTTTGATTTGGAATCGACGCGAAGTGGACGTTTCTTCTGCAACCGACTCTGAGCTGAGAGGAAGATTCAACTGTCACTCTACTTAACTGGACTTAGAATAATTTCAACTTTAATCGATCTTCAAGGCAACTTAGAAGAATTCGAGACCAGCATTCAACTACATAGCAGCTTACAGACTCTGGATCGAAAACATCATATCAACATCATCCTAATTATACAACAAATTCCAAATCCAACTAGAACTTCTAATAAAGTGTGAAGGTATCTTATACTTAAGGAATAATTCGCAAATATTAACTTCATTTCAAATATAACGTCATTAGGGGAATTATTAAAAAATTAAATTCATTTTTAAACCTCTGCTTTGGTGTTGAAAATAATTAATAATTTAAATACGACTTTTTCAGTACAGGAAAAACTGTTTGTGGTTCTGTCTGAAAAGTCAAGCGTTTTTATTTTGTTTAAGATATAGAAAATATTACATTGATAAATTTTGTCAAATAAATAAATAGTTGTGTTGTTGTTTAATCAAATTGTTTGGTGTTATTAAAAAAAGTTTATAAAGTTAACATTTTTCCTGTGCAAAAGAGAAAGGAATACATAAATAATTCATTTCTAAATTTTGTTGTGTTTTCAATATATGTCCATTCTGTATATGTTATTACATTGTTTAAACATAAATCTTATATATGTGCTCTGGTAATATAATTTGAAAATTTTAAAAGTTATCATCAGAACTTAAGAGCCGATTTCTCCCAAAAGGCACGACCTTGGAGAGAGAGAGTGTTAATCTTAAAAAAGAGTCAAATAATCGAGCATTGAGATAAAATTCAGGGAATTTTGCGTAAATTAAAAGTTAGTAAGTTTATGAGGACAAGCTCATACTTACTAGAGCCAAGAGTTGCAAAATCTTTGATTCAAAAAAGTAAAAGTGAGCATCTTGGTCTTGCCCGCGCTTGCTCTGAGAAGAAAGGTGGTTCGCCCAGTCGGTGGTGATCGTACAGCGAGTTTAAGAGTTCGTGATAAATAGTGTTCCAAAAAGGGAACAAAGAATCTTAAATTCGTAAAGATTTTGCAACTCTTGGCTCTAGTAAGTATGAGCTTGTCCTCATAAACTTACTAACTTTTAATTTACGCAAAATTCCCTGAATTTTATCTCAATGCTCGATTATTTGACTCTTTCTTAAGATTAACACTCTCTCTCTCCAAGGTCGTGCCTTTTGGGAGAAATAGGCTCTTAAGTTCTGATGATAACTTTTAAAATTTTCAAATTATATTACCAGAGCACACACATAAGATTTATATTTAAACAAGGTTAATAGCATATACAGAATGGATATATATTGAAAACACAACAAAATTTAGAAATGAATTATTTATATATTCTTTTCTCTTATGCACAGAAAAATTGTTAAATTCAAAAACTTTTTTAATAACACCAAACAATTTGATTAAACAACAACACAACTATTTATTTATTTGACAAAATTTATCAATGTAATATTTTCTATATTCTAAACAAAATAAAAACGCTTGACTTTTCAGACAGAACCACAAACAGTTTTTCCTGTACTGAAAAAGTCGTATTTAATTATTAATTATTTACTACACCAAAGCAGAAGTATTAAAATGAATTTAATTTTTAATAATTCCCCTAATGACGTTATATTTGAAATGAAGTTAATATTTGCGAATTATTCCTTAAGTATAAGATACCTTCACACTTTATTGGAAGTTCTAGTTGGATTTGGAATTTGTTGTATAATTAGGCTGATGTTGATCTGATGTTTTCGATCCAGAGTCTGTAAGCTGCTATGTAGTTGAATGCTGGTCTCGAATTCTTCTAAGTTGCCTTGAAGATCGATTAAAGTTGAAATTATTCTAAGTCCAGTTAAGTAGAGTGACAGTTGAATTTTCCTCTCAGCTCAGAGTCGGTTGCAGAAGAAACGTCCACTTCGCGTCGATTCCAAATCAAAAGTATCCTTCTTTCGAAAGATAAATTACGGTCTCCCTTTCCGTGGGAATTATTCCCCTTCTTGGAGCCAATTTTCCTCCCTTTTAGGGAAAAAGGTATTTTCTTCATATTATGTGTTTTCAGGCCCTTTTGGTCTGAAATATTTACACTATATATTTTATTAGTCATATTTTTTGACTAATGAACAGTTTTCTTCCTTTATTATTAATTAAAACACCTTTTAATTAATAATTTATTGTATTTCTTCTTCAACGTTATCTGTGATACAAGTTGGCAATATGATGTTCCAGACTTTAGATTCCGACTGAGGATGCGCGCGCCACTTTTCATGTTTTTGCATGAAAATTTCTACTTTGGTCGTTTTTTCGTTCAACTCGCTATAACTTTCGAACGCTCGAACCGATTTTAAAGTTCCTTTCGGATTCTTCTTCCTCTCCATCTTGTGGGTCTTGTGGAACTTGATTCATCGCTCTACTACGCTTCGTTCGCGAGTTATCGCCCTTTTCCCAAAATTCGATTTTTCTTCTTTCCAAATTTTGAGATAAGTCCTTTCTCAAAATTCTTTTGACGAAATCTTGTTCCTCTTCTACTACGACGAAAAACTCTATTTGTACTTTTCACATAACTTGTTTGGTTCTCGAGTTATACGTCCTTGAAGTCCCAAAGTTTTTACCGTATGAGTCTTTGTTCATAAAAACCCCCCCATTATATATTATCACTTCTCCTTTGATGTTTTACAATTTTACATACTAGATATCTATAATTACAATATTATTTTACCCCTTTAACTTTTAGTTTAACCGCTTTTGGGCTTTAAAGTTTTACGTTTTGTAATTATTATATCTCCCTTATTTTATTCTCAAATTTGATTCTAAGTACATATTATTGTGCCCTATTGTGGTCTCTTCAATAGTACTTATTATTATTTTTTAACTAATCCCCCCTTCAACTCAAAAATTCCAAAAAACTCCCCAAGAATGACTTTCTAAGTCCATTTTCACCTGTTAATTATTATTAATTCATATTTTTTATTTATGATTATTATTAGTTCCCCTTTGAGTTATGACTCTACGTTTTTTGAATTTTTACTTTAAGTTTTTTCCAAATTTTAGGTTTTTGAGCCCCTATAAAAACTTGAATAACTTTTTTGTTTTAATTGCTTTTAAATTTATTTTTCGATATTATTAATCGGTTGATTCTACTGAACATTAATTTATTTTAATAATTTAATATTTTAATAAAATAAGAAACAAGGCAGAGCGACTTTTCAAGAATCATCATGCAATGTTCAACACCTGTTGGCGTGACGTCATCGTTCCTCCTCGTCCCCCATCTACATGGCTTTATCGCGGGAATTTAACCTGTTTTAAATTGGCTTGAGACTTTTGGCTTTTTCCAAACCGTCTCAAAACACACACACACACACACACACACACACACACACACACACACACACACACACACACACACACACACACACACAAGCAAACACAAACATACAAATGCGTCCTTACTATTTACAATAGGCTGAATAGTGAAGATATTTTTAAAAATAACTTACTGATAAATAATAATTATTATAAACGTAAAGTCGCTTGTTTATTTTAGCGGAGGGGGTGCGTAAAATAAGAAGAAATGTATACCTTAGCGTTTTAGGTTTTAGTTGTTATAATTATAGAATCAAATATATAGTTATTGAGTAACTACTGGCGCCCGTATTTCTGTGCTGTTATTAATAGAATTTGTTTAAAAAGTGAAAAAAAAGTTTAAAATTACCTATAGAAAAACATCTCTATTTGAAAGACCACAAAAAATATTGGTAGTCCCGGATGTAAATATTATTATAAAATTAACTGTTACAATATATCTATTTGTAACACTTTATTTAGTATAACCAGTAAATGTGGTTTCTACATTGAACTCGTGAAGTAGTTAAAATTGTTATACGTCCTTCTCCTTCAGTGTGATCTACTATTACTGTGAATAATCTACAAACAATGTATACCACATTTGTTGTATAATGTAGACGACATATATTTATAAACAGTTGTAACTACAGAACTAAAAGGTAGCAAGTGCTACAATTAAAATAATTATAACAAGGGCAGAAAATTGAATTAATACATTATGTAATTAATCTTACAGAGCTCGACTAATGAACATGGTACAATATATTAAGATCGCTGTTGCTCGTTGTATACTTTGTAAATTGTTAACAAGAACAAAAAAAGGAGAGAATAAATATAAGGTCTATTTTCAAAGACAACGTGTTTAACGTTGATAACATCCTAAGTATTAAATTTAGTATAAATATCAAAGTTTATGTAACGTTGATGTAAAACAGTACAATAATTTTCTATATAATAATAATATGCCACATTGTCTATACACATATGACATTTATTTTGCTAGTTATGTTGGCAACGCTGCTTTAATGATGTGCCTGACGATCACTTATTATGAAGTCAATAGTAGTATTCTTTTCACTAATAATTTTTTGTTAATTTCATGTTTTACATAACTATATACCCTAGGTACAATAATGCATCATTTTCGTACAATCGTGCATTTCTTTTAAAATATGCTCTTGTTCAAATAGATGTTGTGAGGAATTGTAATCCTTACTTTCATATAAATAAGATCTAAAGTGTCTATTTTCTCAAAATCGTGTCTTACGTTAGACCCTTGTTTGACCTGTTTATGTTGCGATACACCCGGATTTGATTTCACAAACTCAATTTTAGATTTATCTATAATTTTCTTCAATTGTATTGGTTAATTTATTCTAAACTGTATTATATATTGTCATCGCCGCCTTTAAATTATATTTCTTAAAAAAAAAAAAAAAAATAAATAAAAAAATTTAAAAAAAAAATAAAAAGAAAAAAAATAGGGAATAAAAATTAAAGAATTCATCTACAAAACAATCATGAAGTTAGTTGTTATGTACGGTTTGGAAGTGTGACAATGACGAGTAGTCAGAAACGAAAACTAAATGTCTGAGAGCTGTGAATGTTAAGGCTACCTGCGGAGGAAGAAAATAACTGGAGAGTTAAAAACCAATAATAATAACTAAGTAATTTATATAATGAGATAGGCTTGAAGAAAAGTTCAAAGTTAGAAGACTAAAGTTTTTTGTACATTTACAGAGAATGGATGACAGTAGAGTAAATAATAGAGTATCAATCCGTTTCCCTGTAGGAATACATTAGGCTTAGCTGAAAGTCGAGCCTCTGTTAATTTCCATATGAAATACAACCCTTTCATTCCACAACACATTCTATATAATATTCCAAAATTTTATTATTTTTGAAATGTATAAACAGTAATTTTAATGATATTTAAAACAAATATTTGTAGAAGGTTTATCTATCAATAGTGATTGTTAAATTATTTTATTTTACTATAACGTAAATCATGAAAATAGTCTCACCGTTATCCAGCTTGCGATAGTCTAATACACGTATATCTCAATGGTTTATTACTTATATCCTAACTTAGTAAATTATTTATATTGTCATAACTAAAACAAATCGTATATTTACGAAACGAAAATACTTTACACTTATTAATTCTGAATTGAAAAAAAGGACTATAATGATGTACATACTATTTTGCTATATTATATCGTAAACAAAGAGCAATTAATAACTCATTCATGATTCAATAGTTTTTAATTGTTGGTCATGAATCTGACAAGAATGCGTTTAAAATTGATTGTGCTAAAAATTTCCCATGGAGCGTATACATTATGTTTTATTCGTCATACAAAAAAACCACGAGTAGAGATATAAGTAAAAGTCCACAAGTGAAGGTAAAGCTATCGTGTGGACTATTCATAAAGCAGTTACGATATCGTCAGCTGTGGTAATCCCTTAACCTTGAAATCAGAACATAAAAATATTTTTAGACAATTTTAATATGAGGTCAATAGAGTGGATCGGTTTGAACGAGATTATTTAACTTAATACCAATGGATTATTGAGAAAATTTGCTTTTATCGAATGCACAACTTGGAAGGAATTTAAATGCCATATCCCTTTATTGCTTAATATGTAGTTAAGATTACAATGGCTGTATGAATCAAAATTAAATAGAACAGTGTTTGATGTTAATTTAAATGGGAGGGATTGACCACGACGAGGAAATGTTATACTTAACAGTATAGGTGAGTGTTAATAAATGAATTTAATCTTTAACTTAAATAATAAAAAAATACCCACCCTATGTTTAAAATTATCTATAGTTACAATTGTATTTACTTTCATGAATAATAATAAATAATAATATTGGTTTTTGTTTTATAAAATTGGTGCTATTTGTTAACTATAAGTTATAAAGAAAAGTTTTAAATTTAAAATGCCTTTAAACTAAGTGTATAAGTAGGAAACCTGTACCTTGAGACCATTGATGCAACAGTATTGTTTTATAAATATTCGTTTATTTTTAAAAACACGTTAAGTAATCTACTGGTTTACTATTGTTATATAAGAATATATTATTAAAAGTAAAATAGCGCTCGTTGTGTATGACAGGAATTATTAATTTTTATTACTGTATATATACACTATATATGGTTTATTCAGATGTAGTCGTTAAATAAAGAAACATAATACTCTCATGCATTTGATATATTCTATAATGATAAGCAAATGTTTTAAACTATTAATATCAATTTAAATAAAGAATATAATTAATTTTGGTGAATGTTTAGAGATTGTGAAAATAGGGTATTTCTATGACTTTTCCATCTGTGTGAAGTACATAATATATCGTACTTAAATATACATATATCGAATAAATATATTTATTTAACTTTAGATAAAGTTTCATTTTGCACAAAAATAATTTGAACTTCAAGTTGTTGTATAATATGTTCAATATTTTCAAACAACTATTATACCTTTCCGTTTTTGTGTGATAGCTTTGATATATCAATTTTTTTGTGAGTATAAAAAAATAAATAAAAATAATATATATATATATATATATATATATATATATATATTCCCCCTCAAACACAGCAAGATTAACTTTCTAAGAGAGTCTGTGTAGTTCCCGTATCTCGGAATATCATCTCCTAACGAACGCATCAATGCGGATTTTAAATGATTTCTTTACAAAGCAAATTAATTTAAATTTAAAGAACTCTATTATTAAGATATGAACAGCAAACGTTGGTGTAAGTCTAATTCTTAAGGAATGAATAATAATGTTACTTTATTTATACTACAAAATAATTAAAATAAGTTTTACCATAATAAATAATGAAAATGCACTTATCTTACTTTATTCCAGTTTTCGTAAAATACTATATTTACTACTGCCAAAACATCTTATTATTTAAAAAATACAAATGAAATAAATACATTTAAAATATGATCGGAGGAAAAATTATTTTTAATTTATCAAATTTTGATTTTGAGTTTTCAACCTAGTTAAGAAAATTAGGTATAAAATAATAAAATCATCACTTATGCAAATCATCACTATTTACTCTTTAAATGTAATAAATGAAATATACTTGTAAAGTGAATTGTTCTAAAATAAACTTCCATGAATTGTTACTTAATTAATTTAAACATTAAAAAAATAATTACTTATACATTCCTTGAATATAACTATATTTATGTACAATTACCTTTATATCATATATTCAACTATTTCTAAACATTTCATGGATGCTTACTTGATTTACCCGTTTTAAGTACAACCATTAATACATAATAAATAATTTCTTCGCTTTCTCCATGAGATAGTCTGAAGCTCAGAAATTACAGTCGCTAGTGCTGCCATCCAGCGGCCCACTTCTAGTAACATCAAGGACAACATGCCGTATTATTCTTGCCACACTAGCGCATTATGAACCTAAAGTACAACCTACATATTGAAGCCTTACGTTGTCGTATGCTTTAGAATTCTTTCTTAAACATAAATTCAATGGTACAACCAGCAAGTTAGATTTATTAAATAAATAAATGTATTACTTTATCTTAAATAACAAGTACTTAATTAATACTTAATTAACTTTGTTACTCCTGCTATTTAATAGAGTTGTAATATAATATAAAATATGATGGAATTAACAGTGCAAGAACATTTCACAAACTTTCTTGAACATACTTTCACAAAACCATATACAACCAACCTAAACTATTCGTTGACAAGAATGTCAACTAAATTGTTTCATTTAAAGAGATTATAGATTTTTTACGTTTATGTTATACAAAAAATATATAAATTTTAATGAAGAATAAGCTTGCATTAATTAATCCTAAGCATCAATATCGTTTAATGCAATTTCGTAATTTAAAGGGCTCCTGCCTTGAATGAAAACTATACCTGAACGTTAATCTAATGTAAAAATTAGATACAATATTTTAGGGTCTCAAATAATTATAACAGACATTTTAATAAATTGGTTAGAGTCAATAACCGTTAAACTAGAATATTGGGATAATCATTTTGTACCTGTCCGGACAGCTATATTTAGGAAAAATTGGATGAATATCATAGGAGCCCATTTTTGAGAATATCGAAATTTTGCATGTTTTTATTATAAAAATTAACTCAACATTTTAATTACACATATACAAAGCATCAAAATATTGTTTAAATATGCATAGATGACAGACAGACCACAAGATGTTAGAGGGACCTCAAACATCAATAATTCAGCGAAAGTCTCAATGTGGATTTTAGTACCCATCACATAATTTTCTCTATACTAAATATAAGTGAGAAAGTTAATATATAATAAAGTGGGTTTTATTGGAAATTCTGATTTCACTAAATAATTTAACTAATTTAAAAAATAACTTAGCATGATTAGTTAAGTGCAGTAACATTCAATATTTATGGTTCTCTAAAATTCAATTCCATTAGTGTTTTAACAAATGCACATGATATAATTTTTTCAGGGACGGTAATGTTAAATTACAATTTCCCAATAATCACGAGTGTTTCAATGCACTCTATTAGGTTCCATAGTGGATAAGCAAATGTTGTAAGTTGATAACATGCTGTATACTTTCATCTAAGTAAATGACACTGCTGTATGTTACAAATTTGTGTCAACAGAGTAAATCAATCAATTTATCCATATATCGAAATATTTAATGTTAGTATAATCTTGTACTTCATTTTTAAGTCACTTTTGTACTTATATCTTGCATACTACGCAGAAATAATAGATCTTCATATTATTGTAGAACATGTTGCAATATTTTAACACAAATATTTATCTTTACGTTATGTATGATAAGCGTATCAAGCACTTTGATATAGGAAAGTAATTTCTTTTTCCCAAGAGAGAAAATATTTTCCCCTGTAAATACAGTGAGATTATCTTCTAAGGAGTGTCTGTAACTTTCGAATCTCTAAATAGCTTGCTAATGAAGAAACTCATCAGTACAGATTTCTAAACCTTGTCTTCATGTAGTAACCAATAACATTGTCGTTACTAACAAAAAAACTATACATTAAATAAATTGTTTAATAACATTGCACTAACACATCTCACAAAAAAAACGAAAAATAACATTTGTTGTGGTCTTCGCAAGCAGGTTTATACACTGCTTAGGCTTTTATATATTAAAAAAAAAAAAAAGAGTTTTTTGCACTAATAAGTGTTTTATATTGAAAGTTTCATCTTGTCAACATTTTGTGAAATTAATATATATTCTACTTATTCTACTTATTTATATATTCTACTTATTCAAGGCCAAATTAAAATGTGAGTTTAATCCTGTAGAAGAATAAAATATTTTTAGTTGACTTGCGGTAATACACTAAAGGCACTATTTAGCAGCTTAAAATGGAACTAGCTTACTTTTATATTGATATAAAATATGAATATCTGCTGGTAAATCTTAAAATTCAAAGAATATTCAATTCTTTAGTGATGTCATATTTGGGGGAGTCATAACTGAACTATAAATAAACTAGCACAGCGCCAACCCCCGAATTTATACAAAACTAAATGGGCGTGGCCTAAACCTACATTCTAATATTAAGTCTAATATTAAGACGTTAACAAGTACCTTGCGTCAATCTAAATAACTTAAAAGTTACCTTCAAACTAATACAATATTCCTAACTAATCTTATATCTAACACTACATTTTATATTTTACTTTAATATAGAATTTTGTATTGAGTCTAATTCATTATTTATAACAGTTATATTGCGGTACTTGTTAATATAATTAGTTTCCTATGCATCTATTGTGTTAAATTTAGTAACACTTTTCAACAACACACAGAGTTCTTAACAAGTACATTGCGTCAATCTAAATAACTTAAAAGTTACCTTCAATCTAATACAATATTCCCAACTAATCTTATATCTAACACTACATTTTATATTTTACTTTAATATAGAATTTTGTATTGAGCCTAATTCATTATTTATAACAGTTATATTGCGGTACTTGTTAATATAATAAGTTTCCTATGCATCTATTGTGTTAAATTTAGTAACACTTTTCAACAACACACAGTGTTCTATTTTGAAATAATGTTTTTCCTCTAAACAATGTTTAGCCATGGCTAATTTATTAGGCTTATATATTTGAAGTGGGCAAAGTGTTCTTTTGCTTTTATCCGGACATTTATTTTTGTTTGACCTATATATTTTTTCGGTCATATTTCACAATTTATACAATAAATTCCTGATTTATCTTGTTCTTTAATTTTATCTTTTGTATATCCCAAAATTTTACAAAGATCATTCTCGGCTAACATTACTACATTTTAAATTTGCAAATTTTCTTAGTGTTTTGTTGTACAATATTTGACGTTGGAGGAGCAAATGCAGTTTTAACCCACCGTTGTCGAGGCTTACTGCCCACAAGAGTACATCTCGATTCCATTTTTTTTAAAATTTCGCTTTCATTATTATATTATCAATTGTTTCTTTTTGATAACCATTAAAAATTGCAGCACCATAAATATTGAAGTTCTTTTTCGCAATATTCTTTAGACAGAAGTAAGTTTGTTTTAACCTGTGAACCATAGAATTGAAAACAACTCTTTTACGCGCGGATGAATGGTGTGAATCCTTAGTTATATATCTATTTGTATGTGTAGGCTTTCTATAAACACGAAACGATAAATTATTACTTTTTCTAAACAAATTTACATCAAAAAATGGAAGATTGTTATCTTTTTCCACTTCTGTCGTAAACTATAGTTTGAAAACTATAAAACTTTATAGTTTTATGGCTTATCCATTGATAATGTCATAAAAAACTTCGATATTTTCATTTTTATCAAACACTGCAAAAGTATCATCCACATACCTCACCCATACTTGCGGAAAATATTTTAATGAACTTTTAGCATATATTTCAAACGAACTCATAAAAATTAGGGATTAAACTCGATAGGGAGTTTCCCATAGCAGTACCTTCATTTTGTACTTAAAACCTGTTATTAAACTGGAAACTATTTTGACACATGCAAAAATTTATAAAATTTATAAGTAATAAGTATTCACTCACTTCACTATCACTTAAATTGTTATTAGATAACCACTACTTTATCATTTTTATAGTTTCAGCAATCCTATGTTCGAGTTTTTTAAATCTAATATTATCCCACAAGTCAAGCTCAATATTTATTAAATATAATATCGATGTTTAAACGATGATGTTTCATAATTTTGGATTCGGTTACTCCATAATATATATATATATATATATATATATATATATATATATATATATATATATATACTACGAATTCACATATGACCGTAACAACTCAGGTCAACTTGTAATTTATAATCCACTCTCAAAATGGGGGGGAGGGAAGGATGGATATTTTTCTTCAAAAATGTCTACATTTTCACGTGTAAAGCGGATAATTCATCTAAGTCTTATTTCACAAAAACAGTTTGGTAAGCTATAAAGTAGAAATCAAATTACCTATCTGTGACCAGCTGCAAATTTTGTGTTTTTCATAAGCTGCTGCTTCACTTGGCAGAATATGTTGACATGTTGTCAATTATCAGTCCAACCAATTCGAAAAAATACAAATAGATTTTTCATTATTTTCAGATTTGACAATAAATGGTTCATTGAATTTAAAAAAAAAAAAGAAAAAAAGAAAGATAAATTAATTCTTTCTCCAAATAATCTTGGAACAGTAGTTAAATAAATGTCCTTATTGAAGAACAAACTGTTCTTATTTATTTATAAATAATGGGCCTACTTAATGTAGAAAATTATTATTCTGTGACCAAATTTTGCATGATAAGTTTTTTATATTTTGAGAAATTGTTTCGTTAATTGTATTTATTTACATATAACGATTAACAAATATTCTAGGCCTTCTTGGTTTAAATAGTCTTCTTAAATATTCTTCGTCCTCAAGAGTAGATAAATTGACACAAATTCTACTTTAAATTAAGAAATTGTAATATCAATAAACTTATCACATATCCATGGTCTCTACAAGGTAATGTTGCAAGTAATGTTTCAATGTGAAAAAACAACTCGACATAATTTGTTACTTGTTTTTTGAAACAGAAACTCATGACAAGTCTTTACTTGTTATTGTAAAAATTGTCCCTTTGTGAAATAGTACTATGTATTTATGCCATTATCAAGAATGTATTTAATAAAAGTATTTAAATTATAAATATAATATATGTAAAGTAAAATATATGGTCTTATGAAATTCAGAATGAGAACAATAAATTATTATGGAAGAAGTAAAAAGTGTTGAAATGCTTGTGTTACTTTGGCATTAGAGCACCACATATGGCCTAACCTGTATAAGCCACTGACAAGAATAAGAAGGGGGTCTTTTGATGTCAAAGGGGACCGGCTGCGTCTCACGTAGGGCCAGAGGACAGCTAAGGCATTGTTGGCGAGTGATGACGTCGGCTTAGAGAGGAAGAAACATAGAAAGATTGGTAGGTTCGAATATTCACTAATGTGAGCGAAGTTTGTTGTATATAGAGAATCTTGTAATCAATAATTAAAGTAAAATCATTTCAAGTAATAGTAGTTGGAGCCATTCTGGGTTTAAATATTTAATGCTGAGTTTGTGAGTTTTCTTAAAATTATGTTTATATTATTTTATGTAATGTTGTATTAGAGTTTATTCCCACAATATTGAATTTGTTGTATTATTGTTAGAAGTTGTATTTGATTAGGCTCTCATAAGAATAGAGACATGACTTATTAAAACAACTAACTTTACATTGTATAAAGCAAGTGTGAATAAAGAAATAGAAAAAAAAAACTGAACCACTGTTTTAAGGATATCTAAGGAATCCAGGCTTAAAAAAGGAACATTCTTAACAGTATTATACCAATAAAACCACTTTACATGATCACTTGGCATTTTATCTTTTGCACATGACTTAGTAAAATTTTCAGAAAATAATGAATATGAAATATAACATCCTTGCGCGTGAGATAGGATTAGGAGAAATGTACACGCTTCCCCGCGTCTTTTCAAACAAACGTATTAACTTCAATTTCTTCGTACGTTTGTACGTTCGCTAACAGGCTTCCGTGTATTTATTGACAAGCTTGGTAAATGAGAGAGCAAGTACAGAAAATATGATACAAAAGTTGAACCTTTGCATTTAACAACTTCTTTTAAAATAATTTTACGTTTCATTAAAATTGTATTTTATTTTAGTTATTATTAATTTCTGTTAATATTATTATACAACTGTAATTTTTGGAAGAACACAGCACTTCATAAAATCTCCATGAAATATAGCATTTTTGAAGCGGTCGATAGAACTTAACCTACTTGTTGAATATTTTAAATGTCCTCTAAGATAGGGATACACCAACATGCAATTGTTTGAGAAAATGATCCACAAAAACCAGTTGGAAGGTCTAGACACACCACGTACATTCCTCTCATATGCTGGCTAGACGTAAAGACCTTATATTGTGATAAATGATCTTCATATTTCTGAAAAAAACAAATGTCTTGAAGACGCAGGAGGCTGTGGTGTAGTAACAGAATGCTACTAATTACAAAATTTTACAAATAAAACTCCTTACAGCAATACTACTGCACCGAGATAGAGCTATGAGATGGTGGATTAGAAATATTATAAGAAATTCAAAGACTCAATCTTCCACTCTTCCCATTCTGGATTTTGCCCTAAAAGCCGTATATCACCGTGGAGATGTGAAGAAAGTGAAATTCTACTGGAACTACACCCTAACTTCTCTCAAGAAAAAGAGAAACCCATGACGCCGATAACCCAAAAGAACTTAAGCCGCGTTGGTCCTATTTTTTTCTTGGGAAGCACAAAACTATGTATCTCGACATAAAGATTGTCTACTATTCTGTTTTTTGAATTTCATATTAAAGTTTGAGGTGCATAAACATGGTATCGAGGCCTACCGATACCTACTACAGATAGTTTTCTAAATAAAGACGACTATCAAAAAACGGATCAGACCATGTGAACGTTTTTCTTAAATTCCGCCCTCACAGAACTGGAAATTGCTCTATCAAAAAATAGATGTAGAAGGAGACAGGAATTGTCAAGATATTTTCAGAATTCCTAATTAACCAAAAAAATTTAGGCGAAAAAATCCCTTTTTGTCATCATCAACCCAACATGGAAGCGCATGTGTTACAACAATGGAGAAAGGCAGAAATTATTTCAATCCTGAAAATATGGGAAACAATCTTACTTAGTAGAAAGCCACAGACCAATTTCCTTGACAAGCGCCTACTCTATAGTAACTGATTGGAAGGTTATAAACTGACTTGACCAATTGTTGAATCTTAGCGAATTGAGACTACGCTGAAACCAACTCCTTAAGCACCGAAGAAAAATGTGTTAACTTCACACACTATATTAAAGATGGCTACCACAGGAACTTGTCTACCCCCGGAGTTCTTATGGATTTAAAGACAACATTACGATAATGTCTAAACATCCATACTAGCCATGACTGGGGTCTCAGGGAATCTCTTCTTCAATTTCATCAAGTCTTTTCGTCGCAGAAATAAGTACAACGCATACTTCAACCTTACCTCAAAGCGCTTTGTTGACCTGTACTCTCTTAACCTTGGTGGTCATAACACCCTCAACGAGGTAAGATACCTCGTGGCATTCAATCACTTTTATACTCGGTCAACCTACTCATCTGTGTATCAGCGAGAGCATCTGGAAACATGTAATATGAAGCAGTGGTGAAATTGAAACTGTGGACCTAACGCAACGCAATGACAGTGATCCATAGTTGATTTTACCATTAATACTGACAATTACCTAGCAGATATTTTTGGGGCAGACAGTTTTGATTGGTTTGTATTTTGATAGAGAACATTATCTAAAAAAATTTGTTCAATATATTGTACATTTTATTTCATTTACTTTAGGACAGGTAAGTTGATCACCTAAATTACCATGCGTCCTTTCTGTCTACATAAGAGAGCTTCACCAGATCCCAGATAGCTTTATCCAGGAGATCCTATTGGTTTCACAGCTTCAAATACCACTCACTGACCACACTCATAACCAATACACACCTACCATAAATTACATAATCTATTAATTTCCCCGCAGGTATCACAAGATAAGTTACCTCTCTTTATATTACATTGAGATTTCAGTTCAAAAAACAATGTTCTATCAAGTGACTAATCAGTATTACAAATTTGACCTTGTTATACCTGATAACTACCGTTGTATTTGTTTTCTTTTTAGATATTTAGATTTATTAATTAAAGTAGACATTTTAGATAGATACATGTTTATCTTTATACCACCATCTTGTACAGTGCTCTCACACCGCTCCATAGATCAACACCAGTAATAGATAATCTAAATACCTACACTACATAGATACTAAAACACTCTTCTTTAAGTTTAGAATTAGTTTAAACAAAACATATAACTTCTTGTTAAATAGTATAATAACGATACTTTTATGTTAACAAATTAAAATATTACACTGATCTGTTCCATCCCTTTGTAAGTTGTGCAATGTTTACAAATAATTAATAAAGGAAAAATTCCAAACATAAGATTGATGCAAATTACGTTATTTAGTTTACTTAAATAAATTTAAACTCTGTATTCAGACTCAACACAAATTAATCAATATTTACTTTAAAAACTTTAAATACTCAAACTTAAAAAAAATTAATTTAGACGTTTAGGTGCTATAAATTTTCTACCATAGCTAGTCTTAATTGGTGTTTCATCACCTTGATTATTTTGAACTTTATGTGATGATTATTGTCTTTCTATAAAATGTGGATTACTATGTTTTTATTGGTACTAGGAGTTGTAAAACTACTTTTTCTATCAGGGCAATCCTCATAATATGCAATTTGGAGTTGATCTGTTCTTGA
Organism: Aphrophora alni; assembly: GCA_963513935.1. Classification (NCBI taxonomy): domain Eukaryota; kingdom Metazoa; phylum Arthropoda; class Insecta; order Hemiptera; family Aphrophoridae; genus Aphrophora; species Aphrophora alni. The sequence continues at coordinate 96,063,621 of OY740768.1, forward strand.
CTTGTGATTGTACATGTTTACGATTACGTATTAATACTTTACCCTCAGAAGTAAACAACTTGTATGATATAGGATTGCTACAATGTGAGATAACACTTGTTGAATTAAGGTACACTTTAAACCTAATCTTTTCGTCAATTTTTAAATTGGGAAGAGGCCTTAAGCTGCTCTTATATTAATTCATTTGTTTCGTTTGCCTATCTTTTAATGTTTTTTTAAAATTTCGACCTGTGGTATTATTTTAAGTTGCAACAATTTATTATTCATTGGAATTAAACTTGTAAGTTAAATAATAGTAAATTATTAGTAGGTATATTTCTAAGTTCTAATAGAGCTAGATATGGATCGTCAATTCACATGTGTTAGCCATTTTTCAGTATACAACTTTCAGCAAAAAAAAAACAAAAAAAACGAAAGATTGGGAATGTTTTGGACCTCTTATATTACGTTTAAATTCTTGTTTATTTGCAAATTTCTTAGATGATTCTGCTCTGAATTGACTTCCACTGTCTGTTTGTAAAATCATTGGCATGCAATGGCGTAAAATTAACTATTTGATTAGAGTTTTAGATTTTATATCTAGTTAAATTCCTTAAAATAAATATTTCAATGAATTTGAAATGATAATCTGTCATCAACAAATAATCTAACACTAAAATATAGGCATCCACTCTCTAGAAAAGATTTCTAGGTAAGTCAACATTATACATTGCTATTTCTAAATTGTTGACATAATATAACTACTTAATAAATTTGAAATTTCATTATTTAATTTTGGCAAATATATAAGTTTTCCAGCTCTGTTTCTACGTTCTATACCTAGATGTTCAAAATGTATTATATGTAATATATCTGCTCCCAATTTAAAAAAAAAAATTAATCTATTATCTCTAAATAATTATTCATCTACATTTCTCAATTCATCCCTAATATCCCAGTATTTAGGTATAAGACCTGGTACTTTTGATTAGATATTGGCCATCCATTAACAATTTGACTGTAAAAAAACACATTTCATTGTCTTTTTTGTATTTGTTTGTAGTTATTTTAACCTAATTTATGTTATTGGTAAGCTACCTCTAATTAAATTATCATTTAAATTACGAAATCCACATTTACTACTTTACTCCTTTAAGTTCTCTAGCATTCTGGACATGTTATTTTCCTGACTGCACATGAAAAATTCATGACTTTCATAGCTGACATTTACTTTTGGAACAAAACAAGTTTTAAACTGATCAAGAATTTCACGTAAAGTTTCGTTTTACTGCAAATGTTTCATAACTTTCCACCACACATTCTCCTATTATGTGTAAAAGTAAAGCACACTTGCGTTTTCGTTCAAATCCTCTCCACCTACTGTTAGCTAGAATGTATGTCTCAAACTTGACAATAAACTGATACATTATCATGACAGTTAAATCCAGTTGGTGGTTTAATTATCGAGTCCATTGATTGTTATTTTTGAGAGATTGTATTTAATTTTTTTATTTTTACGTCCTAAACTACATCATCATCATATATATTTTTTTAAACTTTCGATTTAGAAATTAAAGTAGCCATTTTAGATAGATACATGTTTATATTTATTCCGCCAAATTCATTGCTCCCACACCGTTCCACAGATCACGCTAGTCATAGATTATCTAAATACTTTCACAACATAGATACTAAAACAAGTACCTTTCCATCAGCATACTAAACGGTTTACAATCTGTCAGTGTAGATTTACATTTTTGTTCTCTTTACTAGACTGTACCACAAATAGTCTCTTCTACATAGTCTCCGAAATAATCCTCTCTCGCTTCGGAGTGGCCCAGATTCTATACCAGACTTATCTTTCCTTTCAGCTAATGTATTAAATGTCCGTTTACGCTCAGTCACAAGCAGGTATTTAAAAAGCTATAATTTTCTAAACCTATTGACGATCAGGGCAAATAACTATCTCACTACGTTCACTTTCCTTGACCTTATTTAACCGTGAGCGCTTAAAGAACGTGATTGGAAGACTGTAATGTGTCCCTCCTCCAAAAACGGAAAACTCACATGCTTTTGAGCTACAGAAAATAAAGAGAGACGTTGTGAAGCAGACCACATAAATATCCCTGACAAATTCCTTAAACACTCGGATTTAAAATATATTCGCTCAGACTTTATGGCCACTGACTACCCAAATTCTCGGTCTTTCATTATACTTCTTAGGTTAGAAGATCTGGGACTGCAACATAGTACACAGACGGATTGCTTCGAAATAAATTATCTGGTTACGGTGGCAACTGTCAGTCTAGAATCAAAGCCAGTTTTGATAGATTTTTCACAGTATTTCAGCTCCAAAAATGTGCGATACATGCTTTGAATTAATAAAGAATTAGTTAAGTTGGCGATAAATAGTAATCTCATTAATTTGTAGACAAACTTCATAATTTATGAACTCTGCAGTACTTCCTTACGTAAATTTTAATTTCTAAGAGATTAATTATAGTTTTCTTAATTATCATAGTGTTACAAGCAATTAATTAGCATGGAAATCCATAAACATTTCCAGGATCTTCACTGGTAACTGGATACAGTGTACGTAGTGTCATAAATAAATGAGTTTTTATAATAAATTGTTTTACACTAGTTTTTAATACGCTCTTTCATAATTAGAGTTAATGAAAACAAATTTCCATTTACGTGTTTAAAACAATACTTACCCCATTCATGACAATAAATAATGGTTATTAATATAACGTGAGTGTACTTTAATATTTTTTATAGAAATTATTACAATATAAAACTGTAACAATAAAACGATGTTTTATTCATTTTGACGGCAATAACAACACTCTTTATATCATAATAAATATCTTCATATCTATTCTCAGATTACACATTTAAAAATTAAAATTGGAAATATATAATGTTTAATAAGGATAGTCGGTTAACTCTTAGATAATAAAAATCAATTTTCTCCTTTTAAATATGAAATTATTCTTAAGATCATCAGAGAATCTGATGATCTTAAGAATAATCTGAAAAATCTGAAAAAAGGAACATATTTTGACCAGTTATATGGTTTTTTACTCATTTTTGCTTGTTTTTTGAAAATTGAATTTAATTATTAATTTTTTTATAATTTTTCGAAAAGCGAGCACCAAGTAGTAAAAAAACGACATAACTTATTCGAAATGGGTAGAATCGTAAAGTAACTCATCTCAGGTGTTATGCAATGTTATGAAAAACGCTTATCACTTGACATATCACCCTAAAATGCGTTCGTAGCATATAATTCTACATAACGAGAAAATAACAATATTTGACCACTTTTTATTTTGTCTGAATGCTGTTGCCCTTACAAGTATGTGGGGCTCATTGATCCTCCGCCAAGCAAACACTTTTAAATCACAGAGAAGGTGTTCTATTTTAATTACTGCTACTGTCAAGCAGTCTTTGTTGTTGATATTTATTGTATCATCACAGCTGTTTCGGTATTACCAATACCATCATCAGATGACAAAATACTCACAAACAAACACTAATATACTAATACACTAAACCAAAGTTAAAACGATGTTTATTGGATCATGTGGGCACACCCTACAACAGTTTCACTTACTCATATATCGAAATTAAGAAGGTGTTCTGCCTTCTTATCACTGGAGCAGAACTGAAAGATATTCTGTTCTCCCGACAGCATTTTCAATCACTGGAGAGTGATCAGTCAACAAACCTGTTGTTCATCTGACTCCTTTCCATCCAGTATTGAGCATTTTATCTTTCAACTTAGGAAATAGGACAAACCTCTTTGTCTGTCTAAGCGTAGAAAGTTTCTTCAAATAGAGGGATCAGGATTTTTTTCAGAGAGGTTTTCATAGTTTAGAAGGCACTATTGGACACTGCTCACGTCGTATAAATAAATTATATAAATTAAAATAAATTACATGATCACTTATGTAAGTTAATTTCAACCACCGAAACGTGCTAAAAATTTTCAAAAATAAATGTTTTCTTTATGTTAAAAGTTATAAACGTGCTTATAAACATAACACAACTGTAAATAATATAAAAGAATGTGGATTAAGTCTATGAAAATTGACTTCACAAAGGTGAAGATGTATCAATGAAGGTGAGTCCATGAGCTGACTCAACCAATGACAGATAAAGATCTTAGATGTTGTAGCTTACACAACATGAAGACGTAAGTTAGTTTTAATTATTTTTATTACATTTTTTTTAAATTCTATAGATTGTGTATTTTGAGAGTAATAACTCAAAGGGAATGCTTTTTTTTTTTTCAGAATATACATGAATAAAATAAGTTAGGTGATGATTGTACGAGTAGGTAGGTAAATTACCCCCTTTGGAGTTACAAATTATGTACCCGCAGTGCAGTTGTGTTTAGAGGCTAACGTAACTGCGCCTGTCAGAGAGCGAACATTTTATGAAGTTTAATCGCATAAACGATGCTCTCAATGTTTCCTGCATTTGTTGAATTCCTCATGTATACGTACCATTGAGTTTGTCGCGGATATACGTATTTATTTTGAGGTACTCAGAGCATAAAAGAGTATTTGATGAAATTATGTTTTCTGTCGTCTCTGTAGTGCTCTAGAACCCAAATGAGTTGACTTATTTTCTTTCAATTTACATACCTCTACATTTTTTTTATTTAAAAATTTAATTCGAAATTTTAGTGTAACTTCTTTAATAAAACAATAAAAAAAAAATTATGATATTTTTTATTTTTTATTTTATAGGAAAATGTTTCACCACATAGAACATACTCAAGATTTGAAAATGTTAGGTTAATTTGAAACAATCGTAAACTCAGGAAAGAAACGTTTAAGTATTGAAAAAATATCTGCATTTAAATTTAAAATTTATTTTGCAAATAAATCGCAATAACAATAACGAGACCTTCTTAAAACCCCCATTTGACCAAGAGTATCCCAATAAATAAAAAATTTCCTAGATTTTTTGTTCTTTTAAAGGAGTTACAATAAATATTTGTGTCAAAAAGTAAATACAAATATGAGAACTTAAACCAGTACGATAAAAAAAAAAAAATTGCAATAGCACTTCTATACTTATAATTTAAAGAATTAAAAAAAAAAAACGATTCAATAATCAATGAGGCCAACAATAAGTAGGAGAAGTATGTTCTTCAATAAAATCAATAGCTAATCCATTAATGAAACAAAAGAGTAGTATAAGAGAGCATCTTCTGGTTTATTGAAAACAACTAAGTAAGGTAGTTGCCTTATTCTAGCAACTTATTAACTGTAAACAATTAACCTTTTAATAGCTTTTGACAAAATGTAAGATAATTACGTATACTTATATCAAATGTATATAAGTGTAAATGATTTTGAAATAAATATCAAATATTTATACGATTGACAACTACAAACAGAATGGGTAGTAGGAATGAAAAACACTGATTTGGAACGAATGTTTGATAAATTAAATTAAAACGCGACTCGTGAGTCTAACTATTGTTAGATGATGTCCCGGTACGTACTGCGTTCGGGTGTGCATGATTTAATCATCGGTACAGGATAATGTCTTATCTAACTGTGTCAATACAGTGTCGTACAATGCATTAGAATGAAAGTTCAATTTTTCATTCAGCAATATGTTACTATCTGTTTTATATTTCTTGTAAATTTCAAACTGTTCTAACGCATTCATGAACTTTCCCTTTTTTACAACAATGTAATATTTTTAGGGTCTTATTTATGCAGGAGTAACTATGGTTATTTTGGATGATGTGTTCGGTAAATTTCGATTCTGTTCTTGTGAGGTTCATACTTTGTTTAGCCGAATGGATATGTTCTTTGAACCTTTTCTTAAATGACCTTCCTGTTTGCCCTATATATTTTCGGACGCACGCACGCACTCACGCACGCACGCACGCACGTACGCACATACACACATACACCCCCACCACACACACAAACCCCACACACACTGTCATGACTTTCTATCTCCAACTCGACCCTAGCTAATGCCCAACTACTGAACATTTCACTACATGATATATTTTTTTGTATTATCTTTTTACATCATTTTTGATATTTGTAATTTTTAGCTTGTATAGCAAGATATTTATGGAATTTTTATAGATAAAAAAAGTCCAAATATGAATCAATATGACTATAATTATAATGTATAAAAGTATATCAGGGTGTATATTTTTACTTAATTAAAACAAAACTGTGTGAAAACTGATTATTAGTTTAACTATGTACGGGATACATCAAAATTTTTATTTAAAATCTAATATTTTGAGTATAATTTGAAGTGTTTATTTATAATACAGGGTGTTTATATGTATAAGAACTCCTTGATTTAAAGTTTTATTAGTACACAGTAAAGTTAAATTAATAGTTATTAAACCTATATATTATTAAAGAGAATGTTCTCAAGTTTTTTTTTCATACCTAATAAAGTTCTATATGAGCACCATTTTGTTGTCCTGGCCACGTCTAAACGATATTCAGTTTCTTTCCAGGTATTCAGCAGCATATCAGGCGTGACGGATGCTACAGCTTCAACAATCCTCTCCCTCAGATGAGCAATGTCACGGATCTTCTCGGAATACACAATGTTTTTTACATGTCCCCAAAGGAAAAAATCTAGTATAATCAGATCTGGGCTCCTTGGTGGCCATGCAAGTGGCCCACATCTACCAATCCACCTATTAGGAAAACGCAAGTTCAACGCATCACGGACACGGTTGCTGTAGTGAGGTGGCGCGCCAACTTGCTGGAAGAAAATTGGTCCCATTTTCTTGTTCAATATCATCTATTTGTGGGAAAACGTATAGTTCTAACATATCACAATAAATATTCCCATTAATTGTCTTCTCTGCGAAGATGAAAGGTCCGACGATACGATCATGCATCAATCCACACCAAACATTGACTTTGGGCGAGTCTCGCTGATGTTCTATGAATTCATGCGGTGGCTCTGACCCCCAAATCCTACAATTGTGTCGATTGACAGACCCACTTACGTGAAATGTCGCCTCATCAGAAAACATTACATTTTCCAGGAAGTTCTCATTTTCTTCAATGCTGTCTAAAATGAAGACTGCGAAATCGACTCTTGTCACTTTGTTAGTGATCTTGATTTCATGCAGAAGTTGAATCTTATACGCACGTAATTTAAGCCTCTTTCGCACCACTTTATACATGGTAGACTTATTTATTCCCAACTCCAAACTTCGTCTCTCCAATGACTTTTTACGGCTACGAGTACAAGACGTACAGATTCGTTCCACATTCTGTTCAGAGACTGAAGGCCTACCCGGTGAATTCCCTTTTAAGACACTACCTGTTTCCCGAAACTGATTATACCAATTGAGAATAGTTTTGTTAGTAGGTGCAACACCGATCTTTTTCCTGTGGCGTAGCCATGACTGTTGAATAGTGACTGGCCGGCGCTCTTCCCCCACCACGCTCGATCCAAGGTCATGCACGGGTGCCAACTGCGATCGAATATTAGCCAAAAAATCTTGACAATATACTGAACTCAAGTTCGAAAACCGAAAGTTTATTGCTGGTTTCGTTTTTTAATTATGATTTTTTTAAATCAAGGAGTTCTTTTATAAACACCCTGTATAATAGAAATTTAATAATATATTTGATTTATATTCTGGTTTTATTAATTCTAATAAAACAGACCTTCATTAGATAGCCTATAAGTACTGTATTTGAAACCATTGTAATTATATAGCCATTAGTCTTGTGATATTCAAATTTGTATGTGGATCACAAATATTATCACATAGAAAAAGTAAAACTTTACAATTAAAATGTTGCAATTTTGTAATGGACACTCCAGTGGGTGAGTCATTAAACAATGCCGTGGAGTAGGTAGAGTCTTGCATATGAGTGTGCGTGCGTAGGTGGATGATTGCGTAAGCGACAGAGTCTATTGACATCACTTAAAATCTATAGTTCACCCTGTACATTCAAAAAGTCCTCAGCACACAGGAATTGTTATGAAATCATAGTAGTCTCAACAAAACCCACAAATTGCTCCACTGACCTTATAAGAGCTGTTTAACTTGTTAAAACAATTTCATTAGTTTGCATGTAGGCCTACATAAAATGTAATATTATTTTTTTTTTTTTTACCATTTAATGAAGAAGAAAATATTCCTCTTACAGTTATTGAGTAAGAAATATTTTTTCCCATGCAAACTTCTAAATTATTGTATATTCCAAGATGATTACTTAAATATATATTTATAAAAATAAACAAACATTTTTACGTTTACAGCTGTTATTAAATTTTTCAAAGAACATCGTGAGTGATTAGTGTACTATGATATATATGTTATATTAGTCTGAAGATGGCGTTAGTGTAATGGCGAAACTTTTTGCACTAAAAATTAAGTAATAGTGAACTCGTGTTGATGTCAACGTATTTCTTTATTATTATTAAGGATTATTAATCTCAAGGATTGTATAGATTAATGAGAAATCATGATTACAGTAAAACTTCCCTTTATGAATATGTTACCTTACATCTGCAATGCAGATCTAGTTACTGTGTCTCGCTCCCAAAGGAAAAATGTATATAATCTCTCCCTGTACGACTTTTCTTGCACATTTTTGTTTCATCTTTCTCATATATACGTAATATATATTTTTGTGAATGATCTACAAATCGATGTCGTAATTTCACATGTTTGTCCGTTTCCCGGTTCTTTGATTCCATTAAAATAGATCTATAAAAATGTTTGTCTCTTGTCCACCGTATATTATATCTGTTTTACACCCTGTTCTGGACCAATTTTGATGAAACTTAAAAAGTGTGTAAATTTTGGTTATATTTAAAAAAGTTTGTTTTAATTTGTATATAACTCAAACTTTACTAAATTAAACTCCCTATGAAACCAAACAAAATGTACTGGTTCCCATTTCAAAAATAAAATGCGGGTTCGTGAATTATTGATAAACATAAACAAAGTAGTTCATATAGCTTTTATAAAATACTTAATTTTTTAAAAGTTAACTTCACCACTTTCAGTTAAATTTTGATAAGATATAAAGATTATTATTATAACCAATTCAAAATCTTAAATAAATAAATATTCTGAGGAATAACTTACAAAAATGAAAATTACCCTTAACCTCTGTCATTAAAAACTTTATATCAACCAATTACGTTTAGGTCAAGTTTATGACACAAGAGAATTTAGGTTAAGCTTAATGTTCTATTTAAATATATATACTGTTCATATAAATTTGATAAGGTGAGATGCTTATAAATCTCGTATATCTGCACTATGAAATATATATATATATATATATATATATATATATATATATATATATATATATATATATATATATAATAGTTGGAGAAACAAAAATTAAGAAAGTGATGAAATAATGTTTTATTAGACTAATTATATTCTGCTCATGGACAAGCATATTGTATTATCCATATAAAGGGTGTAAAAAGTGTGGAGATGGGTAAATATTACAAAACGGAATGACAACAAGGTGTTCGCCTATGAGTATATTGTAATATACATGTAAAGGGTTTTAGAAGTGTGGAGACGGGTAAATATTACAAATCTGAGTGACGAAATAGTGTGTTATTACAATTCATATGTTATTGTGTGTCTAGAAATAAATATAGAAATAAATTCAGATTTGTACATCTCTAAAAAAATATTTCACAGAAGATTTTAAATTTTTGTCCTTGGATCCAAAATTTGAAAATCTTACTTTCATTTGTAAAGGAAGATGGACAGAATTTCAATCCATTTTTTATCTGAAAGCATCTGTATCCATTTCTATTGTCTAGACACACTCACAGTTTGGTAATGTCTCCACACTTCTAATACACTATGAGTGGGTAACAAAATATACATGATCAGTAATATAATAAATGTCAAAAAAAAGCACATAGCAAAAAATGCAAGGGTCTTGCATAACACCAAAAGTAGATTTGTATATTTAGTGAGATGTTCCATAAACTCTTTGTTAACAAATGCTTATTTTAAACCATTCCCAAGTATACAAGTATTTAATGACTTTCAATAAAATTTGTTTAAAAAAAAATGTTGTTTTTATAATGATTAGCAACCATGCCAATTCGAGTAGCCATTTTTTAAACATAACCTAAAAAACACATTGTTGATTACGGCTTTGTAAAATCCAGTTTGATTTTTATGCTCTTAAATTTTAGTTTACTTTTTACATTAAAAGAATTCCTTTGCTATGCAGAAGTATGGAGTTCATGTTTGTAAACTTTGAGGTTATGTAACACTCTTTATATATACCAATCTACATCGAACTCATCACGTTTTCTTTGTAATTTAATAATGAACAAATTAGTCAAATTTAAATTTTACGTAGAAGCTATTTAGTGAAATAATTAAATAAGGTACTGTTTTACAAATTAAATTGTTAATAAGATATTATGGTAACCTCTAAACATGGGATTAGTTTATGTGTAACTTTAAAAATAGGTCCCTAAAATCTTTTTCAGCAATAAAATTTCCCTTTTTTTAATAAAAGTGTTTTACGTCTTATTTACTCGATTATGGATACAATTTTTCTTTTAGTAGTAGAATTAAAACAGATGTTTTTCAATACATTCATAAAAAAATAGTTATTATATTAATAAAAAGAGAATAGTCCATCTTTTAATAGTATCATCTACAAACGCCTCAATTGAATGTTTTGTTCAAATGAAAGAATGTAAGAAGTTAATAACATGGAAAATCTGTTATCAATAATTGCCATAGTCATTATAATCATTGTCATCAATGAATGCACTATTCACAAAACTAATGTTACCAACAACTGTTAATAGACAACATCCATATAATAATATAAGATAATTAAAATATGTAATGTATTAAAAAGATCTGAAAATAAAACTTCCATTTACTTATCTGGATTGTATTCTTTAGCTCTTGGTAAGATTCACGTTCAATGCCAATCATCCTACAGACATTATTGCAGTCAATATTATAGTTTTTAAATTATCAAACTAGATATAAAATAAAAGTTAAACAGTCGGTATTGGATGAAACACCACATTGAGGATTGAAAAATAACCAATACTTAGAAGAAACTTAATTGGTTTAATAAAGATAACTTTATAAAATTTACTGTATTGGTTACTCACATTTAATTAATATGGAGGTTCACCAAGAACCTACGGTTTTAATTTAAATTGAATTTTTAAAGTGTTTTAAAGTATATTAAGAATAATTATAAATAAAATAAGTTAGTAGCAGATTACTCGAGTGAGAGTAAGTAGTGGTAAATATAAACAATTATTGAGCTTGATTTGTGACATAATATTAGATAGAATAAACCTCGAACACAATATTTCACAAAAATTACGTTTACCTAATCAAACGCGTTTCAACGACAAACTCGCCTTCCTCAGTGATACATGAGCTACAATAACTAAACTATAACTACTATAAGTGTCTATAAGTTATAGTTTATATATTGTAGCTCATGTATCACTGAGGATGGCGACTTTGTCGTTGAAACGCGTTTGATTAGGTAAACGTAATTTTTGTGAGACCTTGTGTTCGAGTTTTATTCTATGTAGTTGTACCCGCAGTGCAGTGCTGTATAGCAGGTAACGAAACAGCGCCTGTCAGTGTAAACTCGACTAGATCGTTTAATTACATTACGATATTATGTTATAAACATGTTCTCCGTATTTTATGATTGTTTCACATATACGTACGACCAATGTAGTTTTTTTGCGTATGCATTCTTTTGCATGTCTATTGTTTTTGGGCAATATTTTGTTGAATGATGTCATCTATGCAGAACTCTACAGCCCAAACTAAAAAACGAATTTTACCAAACTTGAAACGTAGGCATATTTTGCCCTTATCTTTGTATTTATTTATTTTTCATTATGAAAAAAATGTTAGTGGCAGCTGCCGTAAAAAAAATACTTAAATCTTGTATTTTTCCAAAGTTGGCTATAACGGATATAAGAGATTCAATCTTCTCCTTGGTTGTTGCTTAAAAAAATTAATGTTGTAGATTGTTAATAAATAAAAAATCTTCTAAAAAACTATCATACTTCCAATTATAATAAAGAAAATATCTCCGTTTACAACAAACTTGAAACGTAGGCATAACTTGCGCATATCTTTGGATTTTTTTTATGACCCAAACTTTAAGGGGAGCTGTGATAAAAATAGATTTAATATTATATTTTTTCCAAAGTTAGCTATAATAGATAGAACTAATTTAATTCTTATCTTGTTCGCTACGTAAAAATTAATTATAGAATGTTAGTAAATTAATTTACCCTTTTAAAAATATCGTACTCCCAACTTTAATGAAAAGTATTTCTATTGGCCAATCTTAACTAAGGCTAATTTTTTTTAGATTCAAATCCTCCACAGATCATTGTCTCTTGGTGATACCCTGATGTTGCTTTTGTATTTTACACCTTCCTTTTATTATTTAATGTTATTATTGTTATAAGTTAAATTTCTGAATTATTTCAACAGATGATATCTAAATAAAAAACAAACGGAGTGTATTATTGTTGACTTTGTGAAAAGCAATGTATTGGTTTTTTTTTATGGGGTTGACCAAATAACCTGTATTTTCAAATGTATTCTAAAAGCGGAAGCAATGTTTTCTTAATTTTAACATAAACATCCAAAGCCTAAAACAAGATTCTTCCTCACCAAGTCCAAATTTAAAGATGGCGATTAAATTAATTGAATGAATCTTATGTAAATTTATCAATATTAGATAAATGTTCAACTTCTAAAAAATCAATATTTATACGTCTCAATCCTACGTCATAGATATATGAAGCGTCGAAAATGCTCGTATGTTCAACCAATGCTTCACAAAGTTAAGGAAATTAAACATGTAAATTGTAATAAATAAAGTCTTGTAAAAGGCACTATATTTGACAACGTCGATCAATCGAAATTTATAATGTCTGAATTTATTGCATTGTAAGCAATTTAACATTTTCATTTAATAATTCTACATATATTTCGTCATGAAATAAAACTTCTCGAGTAAAATTCAACTGGTAACCTACTTAGTTAAAGTTTTATCATACATAAGCTGTTTTGATTTAGATAATTCTTTATTTTAAACTAATTATACATATATAAAAAAAACAAGATTTTCTAATATTTGTACTGTATAACCATACATGTTGCACTATGTTTTTGTTTATTTAATTATTCAAAATATGTTTTCAATACAATTTTTATTTCATTAACGGAAAACAATTTTTAGTTTAAATATTAGATTATGTAAAATTGAAGTACTAAATTTTTCAGTTTATTGAATTGTTATATTTCTGAGTTATTAGCAATTAAATAATTAAATCATATATATATATATATATATATATATATATTAGAGTTAAAGAGTAAAAATAATACAATTATTATTAGGTGAAGGTTGTTTTTCAGTGACTTCTTCTGGCTTCATTCGACCCATTTGGAGACTTGCTTCCCAATACAGGTCACAAATACATCCTTCCTTTATATTTCTTTTTTGAGCATCTTACATTGTATATGTCCAGTTTAGAATTTGTTTCTTTTCACAATGTATATCGTGTCGATGAAAAACGTTTATCTTGTATGGGTGAGGTAGTAAGGAGTACTAACCCGTCTCCAGTCTAAGAGTAGCAGTTCTCCCCTCCTTATTATTCATTTTTTACACAACTGTCCAATGTTATACCAGGTCTTTCTTTGGATGATTGAGTTGCTGTCTCTGTAAAGTGGAACTTTCAGCTTTTTCAATGTGTGATGGAGTGCTTGTTACTCTGATATTTGAACTTCATTTAGCAAATGTGTCTGCAAAATCGTATGCCTGCAAATACTGTCACTTGTATAATAAGGTGTCTTGCTTCGTGCATACTAATAGATTCTATTCTATAATTAGATGATACTAGTTCAAAAGTGAACTAATAAATTAATTAATTATTATTAATTAAGCTAAAATAAAACTGCATGTAAATCAATTCCTAGATAAATGTCTACTTTTTTAATACCCAATTTTAAAGAAAATCAAAAAAGGGTTTTTTAATATATAAACTATATTACGGTATTACTATTCATCCTAAATTGTATTGTGGTTTTGTTTCAATAAAACCTCTGTTAATCCAATACAGACATTTTAACAAAGTTATCTTTTAAAACTACATTTGTTTTACCATCAGGAATTTTCAGATAAAAATGAGAGAAACGGTTTTGTGTAATTCATTATTACTAATTTTAAAACAACAACTTAAAAAAATATGTATATTATTTCACAATTATGTTAAATAATGGAAAATAAATTTTGAATATTTTATTAGCACAGGGTTATTTTTTAAATCGGCTCCACAGATTATGTTTAAATTTATTATGAAATGTGGAGATTAATGACTTAAATCTCCGAGAAAAACTCAGGTAAAGGTCAATTTCATTTCAGAAATAATTGTTTAAAAAAAAGAACCATGACCACCAACTAATTGTAACCAAATGACATTTGCCTTACAGATTAATTTAGGTAAACGGAAACCAGGCCTAGTCTTCGAAAAAAAAACGAATTTTAGAATTTCACAACGTTTTGAACATCTAGGATTAGAGTTGTGACATTTTCGGTAGTGATTTCTACCTGTCTAATTTTACCTCAACATTTATTCCGATTTACTCAAACTCAAAGATATAACACAGTTCAATAAATAAGAGCTGCTAGATCTGAAATAAGTTTATTTTTATCTTATACATTTTCTAAAGTATCGGAAAAGCGATTTACATAAATAGCCTAGACACCACAGCAAACGGCGGCTGGGAAATAAGATGTCAGTATGCAGTTATATATGATTTATAAATATTGCCTTTTAAAATAACATCAGAGAGAAATAGTGGAATTCAGTGAGCAGAGTTAGGGAAATCTGACATAACGTACGGTAAAAATATTATAACATGATTAATTTTAGGTTAATAGAACTTAACAAATGATCATGCAAAAACAATATCTTTGTAAACAAATGTTTGAAAAGTAAAATCTTGAAACAAGGCTACTCTACAAAACTAGCCAATGAATTTATAAAAAACAGTGTTTTCGTATGCAAAATTAAATTAAATTGCAAATATTTGATTAATTCTGAGTTCTTATACAGAGTTTCTGAAAAGAAACTTACATCCCTTTTAATTAGATAGTTAAACCGCGTTTAGAGCAGCTTCTATGAACCCATGTATGTCAATTTTTTACTTAAGGGGTGGGGAGGATAAGGAGTAATTTAAAAAGGGCATATGGTCATGTGATAAGTGATTTTAAACAAATTGATGAGATGCTAAATAATTTGAAAAAAAATCTTTTCCAACACCGTAACTAAAATGAGAGCGTTAACGTGATTATATGAACATAGCTAAAAATAAAATTACATCTCCTCACGTTAACTTAAATGTCATTGGTGAATCTTCTCAGGTAAAAGGGAGAGGTAACCTCAATAAATCCTAATTTTTATGATTTTAGCTTCTCGGTGGGTGGAAAGACACAAAGTTTGAAATAATATGTATTATAATGTAATACTCCATTTTATATTTCTTACAATTACATTTTAAGAAATGATAAATTCTCACCATCAAAACGACAATTACAGTCATAAACTCCATTGTATTAAAATAATAAAAAAACATCTTATGTTCTATATTTTGTAATTATTTATTCATTTTTTAAACAAATGTTCATATTCATTTGTCTCTATTGAGTTATATAATCACTATTTCAACTCATTTTAAATGTTAGGAAAATAAATCTTTTTTAATTCTATTTTACTTTTATTTTCTAAATCATCTATTATGTTGGTTTTGAGACTGGAAACCGTTATTGTAAATGAGTCCATACGGAAAAATCTAGGGAATTTAGGTTAGGAAATGTAGCTGCATATTCGATCTCACTCCTGCATCTCTCCAAGGTCATAGAGAACTGTTTATTTAAAAAAGTCATATTATTATAAGCGTAATGAGGTGGTCCGTTTTGTTAGAACTACTACTACATTACTGTTGAACACAAGAGTTGTATCAAAGTTGTATGTTGTCATGATAATATTGTTGTGAGTTGGAATAATTTGATTGTTCTGCAAATTGAAATAAATATCGCCATTAGAATGATTCAAACCTGATTCAAATGTGGTCCATTGTTAGGGCATTTAATTTGAACATTTGTTTTGAGATAAAGACATAGGAATTATAATAAAAATATATTATGATAATAAAACGTACCTTGAATATACAAGTAAGAATGATTTTCTATTTGTTAACTATTTTAATGCAATTACTTTTTAGCAGTAATTTTTTTAGATAGTTAAAATTTGTTGTATGTCAGTTGTCTCGTCTCACCTTTAAATTGAGTTTTCGTATAACAATACGTCTTACAACTCCTGAAGAGCCATTCCACTAAATTATATCCCATTGATGAAGCCCCTCTCACTTGAAAATTCTCAAATTAATTACAATAACGTTCTTCTGGGTAGATGGAATTTCCTTTTTAACTATCTTAATACGACCTACTATCTCGTACAATCACATTAACGGTTGCCATTTTTGTTACGGTTGTACAACAAATTATCTTCACATCCATTTTCTTATCTCATCAAACACTTTAAAATGATGTTTCACGTGGACTCATGATGTTTCATTTCAAATGGTTAACTCATTTCCTGCCCACTCACTAGCTGAAGGCCATTGAGCCATAAAAGCAGTTATTAACTACATAGAGGACTGCCATAAACTATATTTACAATAATTAGTAATAGATGTAATGCAAGCTTTGTTTCAGGATAAATATTCTTATATTGTAAAATTTAATATGGAAACTATAAGAACTCAAATGAGTATACAAAATAATTGAAATCTTTATAGAAAGAAAATGGATTTTTTTTTAGGTGTGAAAATGATTCGTTTGAAGTGCCTAGATGAATTCAATAACATAATAATCTTTATGTAGATTTGTACTTGATAGGGGTAAGCATTTTCATCAATTAAAAAAAAAAAAAAACTTTACATCATATCAAATACACTTATAACTTCTTTCGAGATTTAACTGTAATATGTTCACATAAAAAAAATCTATGAAAGACATAATTATAAAAAAATATTTTATTAGACTCAGAAGTTCTCAAAACAGATGTATTATAAACATTGACGCTCCACAACTTTCTCTACACTATTTAGAATGAGAGGTGAGAGAGGAAAAAAAAAAAAAACCTCCAACAAACAAAGCTCAGACAAATTTCCTGCAATCACTTATTCTCCATCCAGTTTGGTTTCTACAGTTCAACTTTAATCATCAGGTGATTGGTGTTAGCCTTCAGGTAAATCAGTTTTTCCGTAAGAAACACATCTGTGTAGAGTGTTGTGTTATATGGTTAGTTATTATGTCTAATTTGGTCATTTATTTTCATAACCTCTTTCAAAAAGAAAGGAACAAATTGAAGTGTCATGTTGGCGGATATAAAACGTAATGTGTTGTGATGAACATTTGGAAAGATTTGGTTCTGTTAAAATGACTATGATATTGTTATTCATTAGACAGTTTATTCCTTCATAATACCATAATACTAAATTTAATTTTTACATTTGTAGGAACTGAACAATGAATCAAATAACTATTTAGTTCGTTCAGTTAAAAAAGTTGTATTGGCCTATATTTATCACCAACTGAGCGAAATAAATAGTTATTTGATGCTTTGTTCAGTTGAACTGTTACACTCTCTTTCTGGAATAAAATTACCAGCGTCCAAAGCAAATTAACTCAACCCTTGAGTGTAGAAAATAAAGCCACAATAATGACCTCTGGAGCGCTTGTCAGTTTGTACTGTACTGAAAGTTGAATCGATGGCGAAAACTACATAATCATTAGAGTATGTACTAGTAATCCTATAATCAATACTTGAGCACGCAACTAGTCATTTGCTGTAGCGATTCATGCAAAACATATCAACCATTATAATATGTGCATTATAATGTATGCATTGTTTATACGTTACAAATGGTGTTTCATTTCATCGTTTTAATATAGTTATTAAGTAATTTACCTTTACAATATTCGTCAAATAATCCTTTAAATAACTTTTAATTTAATTACTGTTAAGTAAATAGCCTAGTATCTATATTAAAACACAATCTTGTGGTCTAAGTATACATAACGTTCATCTTTGTATTTGATTATTCAAAATCCTACATTAATAATCATTGAACCGTTAATATGAATGTTGAAAGAAATTATTATGTTAAATTTTTTTGTATTGAGATTATTGACACGAACATTGCACACGATTCTATTTTAATTCTTAAAAAAATGTCATCAAATATGAAAAATAGTATCTAATTAATAATTGGTAATCAATAAACTTTTCTCATAAATACAAAGGAAATAATTAATAATTAGCCCAGATAAAAAACAAAGTTCATTATTATTAGCAAGCTTAAAATAATATTTTTTTCTAGGAAAACTCGCACATTAGTCGGAAAATAAATGATTTTCAAACGTGATCAAGAGATAAAAATGATATTTCTTCAAATTACACTGTAAGGTTGTTCCATATTAAAAAAAGTTTCCTACCTTAAAGTCTTCTGTGATTTTCCGGTAAATATCGGATAATTTTAAATGCACTTTGTATTTTTGTCTTACACGTTCATGATTTTTTTTTCAGATTTTATTGGTAAATTTTTTATTTTCCATTCCACTTTCTTGAGTTTTTTCAAATAGTAATGTTTTGGCAAATACCTGTTTTATATTAAAAAAAATAATTTGGTCACCATTTTTCATGTAACTAATGATTTTATTTACAGCAATGATAAACATTCAAGCGTCAACTTTTTTAAAACTTTTTTTCGTGTTCTGTCTATACGAAGTGGATACCTGGTTAGATTTTCATTAACTCATAGAGATTTCCAAAGTTAAGACCTAAAAATTGATATTTTGACTGGACTAAATGGTAACAATTTATTATTCCTCATATGCAACTTAATATAAACAAATAAATAATCATGTTTTATAAAAATTAAAATACTAAATTTACTTAGCCATAAATGTTAAGAAAAAATAAATAGTTTAATTCCTAGATAATTTACTTGTCTGGAATATTGAGTCTTAAAGGAACAAAAGTAAATATAATCTCCATAGGGATTGCGGACCGGTTTTTTTAACATTTAATGTTAATGTACACATACAATAAAATATTTATCTTTCTAGGCTCCTTAGATGAAGATTTAATGTCAGAGGCATACTTACACTAACACTCATTACACTACTGAAATTATAATAATAAAGAGAAAGCATACGACGCTCATAATTCAAAAACTTGATTAAACCATTAAATGTTTTTAACTCGTACAACATCACATGCACTCACAATCTCATTCACAGCAACATAACTGATTCATTCACACTAAAGTTAATACTAAAGTAATGAATAAAATGTATTATTAATATTTAAATTCCTTATGTACCTATTCAGTTGTTAATATTACCATTATCAATTAAAAATATGGTAATGGTAAAATATGATTACAAAATATTACAAAAAAAATTATGTAATACATTCATAACATTTTATGATTTAAAAAGAGGTTTACTTTTTAAAATATCTAGTCATTCCTCATTTGCAGAAGTTGAAGTAAAGTATTTGAGAGGGGTGTTACAGATATAATAGATCTGCTAGTCGACCCAGATTCGTTTTATTCTAGAACAAAGATCTGGGGCACATCGAGCTGCTCAAAGAAATAAACATTTATACACAATACGTGTTTAAAATCTGCAATAACTTTTCTATAGTTCTATGTTGTTATCTTCCTAGAAAACTACTCTTAATAAAAAAAACCATTATTGTAGAGATATTATGCAAGGTAAATTAGTTCATAATATTTGTAGGGAAGATTATTCTAAATTACATACTGTCTGTAAATATTTTAAATTTTATTATAAGTTAAACATGATTATTAGGTCAACTATAATAAGTATTAAGATGGACAAATTAAAAAATTTACATTGCAATTTATATAAATTGTTGTTACAAAGTAGTGGTTCATTAAATCGTAAATAACCGATTAGTTACTTTAGAACAGGGCGGATAATCAAAAATCTCCTAATCACAAATTTTGAATAATCTGAACTCTCCTAATCCAAAATTTCAGATAATACAAACCAAAATTAAAACTTTTGTACAGGTGATAAGATACATATTTAAGCAACTTAAATACAGTATATTTTTGTATTAACATAGATTGAAATTAAATGCGTTTATAAAACAAATCAAATAAATAGAGTAAGAATGTAAAATAATGTCAGTTGGGTAGTTGTCAGTCAAAAGGTAAAAGTGAACTGTAAACGTTTTGTTCAATAAGATATTTACATGTTTAAATATGCCGTAAAACTTGGTACGTTTGTGCCTCAGTTTAAATGGCGTATTTCTTTAACATCGAGTTTTTAATGTCGGCTGTCAAGGCTCATTTTTGGTTTTTAACAATTGTTTCTGAACCGTGTAATTTTTAGCCACGGATTTCTTCATAAGTCTTAAAATTTAAAATAAATAAATGGCAATTTGTACTTCCACAATATTTTTTAATTTGCCTTTGCCGATCAAGGTTTTGCTTTAGACAATGTCGTAGTTGGCGAAACCTTGGTCGGCAGAGCTCATTGTGGAAGTACAAATTGCCTTTTACTTAATTATTAAAAATGGAATTCCACCAAGTACCTACGGTCGGTAGTTTAAGTTATCTTAAAATTGATCTAAAATGAGAAAGAAATCGGCAAGTCGAGTATGAAAAAATTATTGTTTTAAAGTTTATTCTTTCAATATGAAATCAACCGATTAGTTTTTACCAATAACCCAAATTTAAAATTTTAAAAGAGATGGCAACCAATATGTTTTTGTTTGGATTTGGTCATTAATATTCACATTTCACTAAAACTTAATCAAAATCGTTAGAGTTTATTTTAATAAAATCGAAGTTTTGTCTTGCGGCTTCCCCCTAAATTCTCTGTTAAGGAAAAATAAGCAATTATCTTGAGGTATAGTAACATATATCAACATAACAAATATGATTAAAATCGGCCCACGAATTTAGGTTGTAGAACACTGCACAGATAACAGATCGAACCGATATTATCAAAAAACATTTTTTGAACAAAGTGAACTTCAAAAAAGAATATTCACAAAAACTCAACATCGATTGTTTGAACCATCAACATTTGACAACCATAGTTGTCTACGTACATGTGAGAAAGTAAAACTCATGACAAAAACATACTTTGAGAGAAAACAAAAATTATGAACAATATGAGGAATTAAAAAAGAAAAATAGTGTTATTAAATAATAGAATATTCAATATAGAATAGGTTGAAATTTATTGTTCTTTGATTATAAAGAATATTATGATGTGATTGTAATAAATAGTAATTAAACTAATAACATATTTTTGTAAAATAAATACAAATAAACACTGGCCCGGAGACCTCCGATCCAACTCAAAACAGTCCAAACCACGGTAACTACAGTGGTCCAAACCATGCTGCTTTCCGTCATGACTGTTAACTTTTACACTGATTTAAAAAAAAAAAAAATGCTCACAGGAATATTTATTGCTAATTATTTGTAATTACATTTTTTCAAATAATGAAGATAGTTATAAACTGTATTACTATCAAATTCAAGTTCTAGCAACTGATTAAGCTATAATATGTAAACGTACAGATATAAATGATAATTATTGTTCAATAAGATATAATAATTCACTTATTGTTCAATAAGAGACATCGACAAAATAGTATACAAAACTCGTACACCCTTAGAGTGTTTAAATTAACAATTATCATGGTAGATGAATAAGGTAATCCTTAAAAAAAGTAATAAAACCTCAATACTCATTATTTAACAAGGAATAGGTACTACAATACAAATCAAGAAACTCACAGAGTAAAGCTGTTACAGTATTAATTATTATCTCCTCAAATTACCTAACCGGTTTTGGTATAATGTAATATTTTTTAATTTTTTTATGCAGTCTCTTCCTAAACCGTATTTAAATAACACTTAGGACGTCTGATTTTACACAAATTGTCGCGATGATTGTTTTATGAAACTCTTGTGTCTCGCAGTATTAAAAATTCCTGATTTAATTATAACACACTAACTTCATAACTTACAATCTATTGCATTCTCTCAAGTCCACCCCTCCCGAAAAAAATCTGATCATTATGGTGACATGGGTCTACATAATAAAGTATTTAGACAACTGGTTCAGATCTTAATCGTATAAAGTAACAATCAATTTTGAGATTATGTTAGCAACTACGTGATAACTACTACTATTTTAAAACAGTGGTATAACTTTTTATTCTGATCTCAAGCATAAAAAAAAAAAAAAAATTAAAAATCGACCACATATTTAATGACAACTTTTATAAAACGATTGACGTTTTTGGTGTAACCCTGAACTTTTAAAGTTATCTGGAGAAATAGATATTAGATAGAGTTACAAAGAAAGAATTTTTCTATGTAAATTAACGGAATGGTTGTTCATGCTGATTGGATTTTTTTGGGGACAGCTCAATCAATAATATAATATTATAATATCATGGACAGCTCAGATAATGATGTTTAAAAAAACACAATTTTTACCGCATCATTTGTGTATTTAATTTATATGTTGATATTAGCACGCTGAGGTAATTTAATGTACTTTTAGCTTGTATTGGTTTTTAGTGTATTATTGATTATTTTAGTCTGTATATGGAAGGGGAATATAACAAAATAAAAAATAAAAATAATAAATAATTGGTTTTATAATGTCAAAGTTATTGCAGGATTACTATTGTTTAAAATCTAAACGTGTGACTAAATATATACATGGGATATTTAAGATTGTTTTTGTTTTTTAACGTGAAGTCCACAAATTACTTATCATATCATATTTAAGCTAAAAATAAAAAGTTTAGAAATAAATATCTTACAAGCCATTTAGCCAATATCAGTCACATTAGATTTGAACCCCGTTTCAAATACTAATAAATTATGACTATCATTTCAAAAAGAGTAGTCCATTTATTATAGATATTTAATTAAAATCCGAAAATTAATAAATATACAAGAAAACTACGCACCTCTTCATATCAAAAAATATTCATATCGACACTATCAACAAAAGCTGAAATTTAAGATCGCCGTTATGAGTTATTTAGTTTAACAAAATTCTGTATTTCTGGACTATATTAGAATAATTTATTAATTTTGAAAAAAAAAAATATATTTACTTATGTTAACCACAAATTATAATACCCAAATTAAGATTGTCTATGTCTGAATTTTGTATTCCACTAATTAATAAACACAGAAGGGACTTTATAATGATACTTTATACCTTTTGAGAAGGCGATTTCATTAATAAAAGCTTCTAGTTTTACCAACATACTATAGCTCGAATGTAAATATAATTTACTAATTTTACCTAATTTCAAAAGAGAAACTAATTTTACTAGGATTTATTTTAACAATTATTTAAAAAGTTTAGGAATTAAATAAAAATACCAATAATATATTAAATAATACTTTGCGTTCCTCACATATCAAACTTTTACATAGTACGTATTATTATTTTAAAACAACTTTGAAGAAACGTGAAACAAAATATAATTATAAAATATAAAATTCTAAACTGATATTGCTTTATGGAAAATGAATGAGCTGTATTTAAAGATAAGTTAAAGGAAACGGATTTCTAATAACGATGTAAAGGGGTGAAGTTTTCGTAGTTGAAGTGACTCTTGGAGTTTGTGGGAGTAGGATCAATACCTGCTTAAACCTGTAGAGAGCGCACTCATGGGAACAAGTGATGTCGATAAACATTTCATAATGCGGCTAAAATACTCTACTTATGAGGTCTATTAGGTAATAATCCTTCTCTTTAATCAATCTTGAACAGTGATACTCATTTTGTTTAGCTCATACACTCCCCAGATTCATATCTTGATTTCATTATATTGAGTTTGTATATACTAATATGCACGGCGTATGACTACCCTTCCTTTTTCTTTCAATCTGTTAGTTTATTTTTATTTTTCACATATTAATGAGCCACACTAAAATTATCAACTAGAAAAATGGAGCCAGAAACTAATATTAAATGATGTAAAATAATATATGCAATTACAATATATTAGATGTAGACAAAATTCAAAAATCAAATATATAATGTAAAAAAGTAAAATCTCAATCAGATTCATAAAATAATCAGGAAATCTACAAAATGTAATACAAAATACAAAATGTAATATACTCGTATGGCCAGAATAGTATGCACAATCGATAACAACATTTGTATCGCAGTTAAAATTTTTTTCAATTCAAAAGTATGGCTTTTAAAAGTTATTTATTAAATAATTATGCTTCAGTATATTAGGGTTTAATTTGAAATAATTTAGACTTATGCGATTCTCATTTCATTCTCATTTGTATGAGTAAAAAAAAACTCGTACTCATTTTGTATTTTGTAGAAGTGGTAATGCCCAAAGTTTGAGAGTTTATTCTATATAACCCAACGAGAAAAATACTTTCGAAAATAAACATGCTGTTTAATGTTTTATAATTTTTAATTACTAAAATATATTTCTACATGTATAATGCCATTCATTTTAAAAATGTAGTTAAAAACTTATACATATAAAAAAACTAACGAAAATATATATTATTCAATAACGAAAAGAATAGAAGTTGGAGATATATTCAATAAAATCATAAAAAATAATGAATTAGCAAGTAAACCCCTGAAATATTGCAACATATAAATAATAATGTCACTGGAAAATAGAATCGTACGTGATCAGTTAAAATTCCAGTAGACATATTTCAAAATATAAAACTTTAAAACTTTATTTTTGTATATTATTAGAGAAATTTGTTTTCGTCATGTATATTGTCAAATTCCAAAATAATAATAATAATGTTATAAATGTTTCAGTTGGTATATTATAATTTAAATGATTAACAAACGGCTCAGACAAGAATGCTGTCAACATTATAGGTCCGAAAAAGAAAAGGCAATACGATTTAAATATTTTTAAACCAAAACTTTGTAAATTATAAATGTAATACTGTAACTGTAAAATAACAGAATAAAAAAAGAAAAGATTCTTTAACGTTGTTAAATTTTGAAAATTAAAACACAAATTTTCATCTAATTTCATATTGAAAATAAGTGAATCGTTAGTTCAAATAAAATATCTTAATAAGTATCTCCGAAAACTAAAATTAATATTCATCTTTTTAAATACAATTATTAAATATTTCATTATATACCAATTATAAAATAGACAGTAAGAGCACGGATTATCTCACGAGTTCCTTTATTTAATTTATCTACATAAACGTGCATTACGTCATGACAGCAGAGTTTCTAAAATGTACAAAAATATTGTACAGTACAATAACTTTAGACTAGTGGCAAGTTTTCGTTCAACCTATTTAATACCAATTGAAAATCTGTAGTCAAAATTTATTCTAAATTAATTAAACAACTATTGTTTATTAACTATGAAATAATATTATTATTTATTAATTTTAATTTATTTTGAAAATATAAATTTATCTTGAAAAATATTAAGAAAACATTGGTCTAAATATAGTGATAGTAAATCAATAACAAATATTTAATGACTTGTACCCTAGATTTACATCAAATAAGTTGTCAAATAAGACATTGATAATAAATTTCTAGAAGTTAGAAATGATCAAATAATTTAAACACAAAAATCAATCAATCAAGAGGTTTTTTCGCTCCCTAAGCTCTTTGGGCAGGAAGTAGCGCTGGAGAATCAAGTGAAGTACCTAGGTATTCAGCTGGATAAAAGGCTCGCCTGGACCCCGCAAGTAGAACGGGTAGTAACCAGAGCCAAGTGTCTTATGTTTGCGTGTAAGAGGGCTGTTAGAAAAAGATGGGGTCTGCAACCAAAGGTAGTTATATGGATATACACCATGATTATCAGACCACTTATCACCTATGCAGCGGTGGTTTGGTGGACGAAGACGGTACAAGGTGGTGTTGGAGGTAGAATGGATGGTGTCCAAAGGGTGGCTTGTTTGGCCATCACGGGTGTCATGGGGTCTACACCAACAGTTACCTTGAATGCTCTACTGGATCTCCCTCCCTAAGGGATTTATATCAAGGGACAGTCCAGTATGAGTGCATATAGACTGCAGCAAACTGGATGCTGAGAATGAGATGGCCAGCGATTGGACAATGCAGGATCAATCAAGTGGTCAACAAGGAAGTGTTTGACATGCCTTCAGATCACATGATACCTAAGGTTTCATTAGATAAGCTATTGAAGACGAAAATCTTCTCTAGGGTAGAATGAGAGTCTGGGAAGAGGCTATATAACGAGCAGGATATAGTCTGGTTTACAGATGGCTCGAAAACGGAGATGGGTACGGGGGTGGTATTAATGGGATCAACCCAGAGAGCTCCACCGTATTGTGCCTAGGCAAGCATGCTACTGTTTTCCAAGCAGAAGTAGGCGCAATCTCTGAATGCATCATGGAGAATCTAAGAATGGAATACAAAGGTAAGAACATTCTGATCTTTACGGACAGTCAAGCTGCAATTAAGGCGTTAAACACGACTAGAGTAAATAACACGGTTACTGTGTGCTGGGTTCCTGGCCATTCAGGTATCGATGGAAATGAGAGAGCAGATGAATTAGCCAAGATAAGTTCAGAATCTCCTTTCGTGGGCCCGGAGCCGGTGTTCGGGATCTCCTATGGACATTCCAGAGCAGCGGTTGATATATGGATACGGGAGGGGATGAAAAAGGCCTGGACAAATTCAACAACAAGTAGAATTGCAAGGAGGTTATTAAGACCAAGCAAGAAACATGCTGAAAAACTTATCTCTCTTAGAAGGGATAACATGAGATGGGTGGTAGAGCTATTAACGAGCCACAGCCACCTCAAAAAACACCTACATAGGATAGGGATTTCTGCAGAAAATACATGCAGGAAATGTGGTTTGGCTGAAGAGCCCGCAGAACACATTCTTTTAGAGTGTGAAGCGTTAGGACGAGCCAGGCTATACTCTCTAGGCCCTCCTCGGAAGGAGATGGAAACCATCCTAGAGAACCCGATAGGTAGCATCTGTTCCTTCATAAGGATGACAGGTATTACTGAGTGGATGTAGGATGGAACTTGGGTCGGCAATAGACCTTCAGGTCGACGTCGGTGAGGTCTCTGACGGAGGCTATCACAGCCAAAAAAAATGGGAGAATTCGTACGTTATTTAAATACTATTCAAATACTGGAACCACTTTAATAACCAATTTCTAGTTACATGTCATTTGGAAGTTAACGATAAACTCTGAATCAAAGATCTAGTCACTCACATTTTCGACAAAATATTAAAATAATATCGCCGTTTTGAATTATAAGATATAAAATTTCAGAATTCTGGAATATTTTTGTAGCTGCTTATAAATTTCACAATTGTTTTCTGAAAATTCAAACACAGACTATATAGTGCAGCTTTTAGCCAATATCATCATTATACATCCAATAACTTAACCAGTTGAACAATGTATTGCAAGAGCAATGTATTTCTTTCACTAAATAAATATTTATTGAATTTTATAATATTTTACGGTACAGGCGATGAACCACTGCATGATCCATTGACCGCTTGGGTCAAATCAAATGTACATGTAACAAGTGAAGAAGTCGGTGAGTTTTGTTGTTGTAATGGTGTTGAAATAATTATTGTTAAACTAAATTAAATTTAATTATTGTCTTGTAATAATGAGTGAAAACACTTTTGAAATATTTGGTTATTTATTAATATAATTCAATTTAAATTTATTTTATTATTATTATTATTTTAGATCCATAAGTAATAGGAAACTAACAAAATTGTGGAAGTTACGAGTAATAACTAAATGCTAAAGACTTATGGTAATTTTGTTACCATAAAAATAAGGAAGATTGATTATAATTAAACATTTTCTTCTATGTGTAACCCAACGAAGTTCTATAACTGTGGAGTAAAAGTTTCATATTATGGTTGTATTAATACTTCCTATCCTAGTCAAGTTTTTTCCAAAACGTTTGAATTTGGAGAGTTTAAAGAAAATATTATTTTGAAATACAAGTATATTATTTGCATAAAATAATGAAAGTGTTTCTCGTGATATATTATAAATAATGTTTGATATCAAAATAACTGACGGGAAAACAAATGTTGACCCCCCCCCCCCAATGAATGGCGTGGACGTGAACTCCTTGCTCAGGTTGTGCGAGGAAGAGGGCTTTTAAATACAATGTAGGAGGATGTATGGATTTGAGTCATAATATTTTAAAGTGTTTTATATCAACTTAAATTTCTTAATTTCAATTTTATTTTATTTAAAAAAAGTTTTTAAATCTTTTCTTTTTTTTTTAAGTTATCACCTTTAAAACTGTTGTGGAGGATAATTCAAATACCTAAAATAAGGGCGATTATGATAAATCACTTGAAAGGGTTTGATTAGTAGAAAAAAATGTCTAAAATAAAATAATTACATTATGTAATATGTGTAAAAAAGTTGGAAAAGCAATACTAAATAAATATTTCAAGTTTACCAGAAACTTAAAAATCATTTATAAAATAAATTAAAAGCACTTTGTACGGAATACTTTTAAATCCCATTGTTTCATGTCATCTATCAAAAGAAAGAACAAAGTCGTGTACTTTTTGCTATATCACAATGAAGAATCTTATTTAAAATAATGGAGGAAAAGATTTACTCTTTTGTATTTGACTGGTTTTAAACAAACAATTAAGACAGAAAATTAATTATGTCAATAGACAATTTTACCTTTAATAATACAGAAATTAGAACATAAAAATCGTAGTTCGTACGTAATCACATGCAACGATGTAAATGTCTCTGATCCTACCCCAAGAAATAATTGAGACTTATTACGAGTTACAAATGGTGTTATAGATGTGTGGAAATACTTGTTAGATAATTATGTTCAAATTGTATATTTAAAAAACCATTCACATTGCATGTGTACAGAATCGATTCTGTGAAGTAACTTTGTCTAATTTCTTCTTTTCCAAACACAATTTACAAACATGAAATTTAGAGATATTGAGTCATCATTATACAATCAGGTTTGAATTGCAGTATTTACCATTTATAAAATTACTTGCAAGCTTTATACTTGAATGTATAGAAATATATATATATATATATGTGTGTGTGTGCGCGCGCGCGTGTGTGTGTGTTGTGTGTGTGTGTGTGTGTGTGTGTGTGTGTGTGTGTGTGTGTGTGTGTGTGTGTGTGTGTGTGTGTGTGTTGCCACACTCCGGCTCGAGGTCGTGGGTTCTCGCGCCTCTTTTCGCGCTACTTACCACTAACCACTCTGTCTTTACGAATTTAAGATTCTTTGTTCCCTTTTTGGAACACTATTATCACGAACTCTTAAACTCGCTGTACGATCACCACCGACTGGGCGAACCACCTTTCTTCTCAGAGCAAGCGCGGGCAAGGCCAAGATGCTCACTTTTACTTTTTTGAATCAAAGATTTTGCAACTCTTGGCTCTAGTAAGTATGAGCTTGTCCTCATAAACTTACTAACTTTTAATTTACGCAAAATTCCCTGAATTTTATCTCAATGCTCGATTATTTGACTCTTTTTTAAGATTAACACTCTCTCTCTCCAAGGTCGTGCCTTTTGGGAGAAATCGGCTCTTAAGTTCTGATGATAACTTTTAAATTTTCAAATTATATTACCAGAGCACATATATAAGATTTATGTTTAAACAAGGTTAATAACATATACAGAATGGATATATATTGAAAACACAACAAAATTTAGAAATGAATTATTTATGTATTCCTTTCTCTTTTGCACAGAAAAAATGTTAACTTTATAAACTTTTTTAATAACACCAAACAATTTGATTAAACAACAACACAACTATTTATTTATTTGACAAAATTTATCAATGTAATATTTTCTATATCTTAAACAAAATAAAAACGCTTGACTTTTCAGACAGAACCACAAACAGTTTTTCCTGTACTGAAAAAGTCGTATTTAATTATTAATTATTTTCAACACCAAAGCAGAGGTTTAAAAATGAATTTAATTTTTAATAATTCCCCTAATGACGTTATATTTGAAATGAAGTTAATATTTGCGAATTATTCCTTAAGTATAAGATACCTTCACACTTTATTAGAAGTTCTAGTTGGATTTGGAATTTGTTGTATAATTAGGATGATGTTGATATGATGTTTTCGATCCAGAGTCTGTAAGCTGCTATGTAGTTGAATGCTGGTCTCGAATTCTTCTAAGTTGCCTTGAAGATCGATTAAAGTTGAAATTATTCTACGTCCAATTAAGTAGAGTGACAGTTGAATTTTCCTCTCAGCTCAGAGTCGGTTGCAGAAGAAACGTCCACTTCGCGTCGATTCCAAATCAAAAGTGTCCTTCTTTCGAACGACAAATTACGGTCTCCCTGTCAGTGGGAATTAATCCACTTTTCTGGAGCCAATTTTCCTCCCTTTTAGGGAAAAAGGTATTTTCCATATATTATGTGTTTTCAGGCCCTTTTGGTCTGAAATATTCACACTATATATTTTATTAGTCATATTTTTTGACTAATGAATAGTTTTCTTCCTTTATTATTAATTAAAACACCTTTTAATTAATAATTTATTGTATTTTTTCTTCAACGTTATCTGTGATCCAAGTTGGCAATATGATGTTTTAAACTTTGGATTCCGGCTGAGGATGCGCACGCCACTTTTCATGTTTTTGCATGAAAATCTCTACTTTGTTCGTTTTTTCGTTCAACTCGCTATAACTTTCGAACGCTCGAACCGATTTTAAAGTTCCTTTCGGATTCTTCTTCCTATCCATCTTGTGGGTCTTGTGGAACTTGATTCATCGCTCTACTACGCTTCGTTCGCGAGTTATCGCCCTTTTCCCGAAATTCGATTTTTCTCCTTTCCAAATTTTGAGATAAGTCCTTTCTCAAAATTCTTTTGACGACATCTTGTTCCTCTTCTACTACGACGAAAAACTATGTTTGTACTTTTCCCATAACTCGTTTGGTTCCTGAGTTATACGTCCTTGAAGTCCTAAAGTTTGTGTCGTATGAGTTTATGTTCATAAAAACCCCCCCATTATATATTATTACTTCTGCTTTGATGTTTTACTATTTTACATACTAGATATCTATAATTACCATATTACTTTACCCCTTTAACGTTTAATTTAACCGTTTTTGGGCTTTGAAGTTTTACGTTTTGTAATTATTATATCTCCCTTATTTTATTCTCAAATTTGATTCTAAGTACATATTATTGTGCCCTATTGTGGTCTCTTCAATAGTACTTATTATTATTTTTTTAAATAATCCCCCCTTCAACTTAAAAATTCCAAAAAACTCCCCAAGAATGACTTTCTAAGTCCATTTTCACCTGTTAATTATTATTAATTCATATTTCTTATTTATGATTATTATTATTTCCCCTTTGAGTTATGACTCTACGTTTTTTGAATTTTGAATTTAAGTTTTTTCCAAATTTTAGGTTTTTGAGCCCCTATAAAAACTTGAATAACTTTTTTGTTTTAATTGCTTTTAAATTTATTCTTCGATGTTATTAATCGGTTGATTCTACTGAACATTAATTTATTTTAATAATTTAGTATTTTAATAAAATAAGAAACAAGACAGAGCGACTGTACACGATCCAACATGCAGTGTTCAACACCTGTTGCCGTGACGTCATCGTCCCCCCTCGTCTCCCATCTACATGGCTTTATCGCGGGAATTTAAAATGTTTTAAATTGGCTTGAGACTTTTGGCTTTTCCCAAACCGTCTCATAATCCCCCCTTTTAAACTAAAATTTTCGGTTAAAATGAAAAATTCCTATTTTTCATTTTTTAAAAAACTAAAATTTTTGTATTAAACCCCTTTTTCGACATATCACATTTTATATTAACTATTTATTTATCATCTCCATTAATCATCATCATAAAATTTGACATAACAACCTAACAATATACATAAACACATATATTTCAATTTAAAAAACATCTCCTCCATCATTTCATATATTCATATACTCAAAACACATTTTATTTATTATTGTATAATATTTATATATTCAAAACACATGTTATTTATTACTGTATACATACAAATTTGCTTAATAGTTCATTTTTGTCCATTACAGCCGTTTCTTCTAAACGTCCTTGCTGTAAACAAACACATTATCACACACAAAACATATTACATTTATATATGGAATAATTCGTCTTATATGATTACAATTATCTGCTTTGGTTGAATTAAAACTATGCCTTACTTATATATAAAATACTTGGTAACTACAACGGTTATTATCCTAATTGCAGTTAAAAAGAAAAAATATTTATTTTATTCGGAAATCTTTCTTTAATAAAAAACAAAACAGTACACATTTATACTTTCATTCATTCCTATCCTCCTCGGCTAATTTGTTGAACAAGCAGTCTGTCAATATTTGTTAATTGACGTCCGGTTCACCACTTCCTCTCCTCGTCTACACTTTGTTTATACAGGTGCTGATAGCGGATGCGTGTTACCGCTATGCTCTTGGCCTTGCACAATTAGGAATTTGTACGAGCCTTATCCTGTTATTTACTGACCTAGGCTACATTTTCTTAATCAGCTGACAATCCGTTATTTCCTTTTATCATAATCGCTTCTACACTTTACATCTTACAACTATTTAACACTACAATTTATTCATATTATTCGTGAAATTTCTTACTTTCTATTAATATCTCCTAAGTCCTTCACATCTAAATTTTACTTTCCCTTCGGGCCTCCCTTCTTTCATTTTACAGTTCGTAGAATTTTTGAACTTAACTTTCTTCTTTCGGTATCTTAATTCTCCTTGTTTTTCCTTTAGAAAATTTCGTCCATTTTGTCTCTCAGGATCCGCCATTTTGATTATAGCTCTCCATTCTCTCCCGTCTCTTGCGTCGAATTTGTCTTGTATAAGTTCTGAATCGTTTTCGGAGTTATTGTGCAAATTTTCGTCGTAATTTATTATTTTATTATTTTCGTAGATCATGGCCTCTGGCCCACTATTATTTTCGTAGATTATGGCCTCTGGCCCATTATTATTTATTCCTCCCACTTTATTTCCTTTATTCTCCGCTTCTTTCAGCCCTTCTTCTTTATTAATTAATTGTTTACCTTTATACCACGCTTTAAATAGCCCTTCATCTTTATTAAAATTTGCCTTTTTCCTCCTTATTGACTCATTGTTTACACTTAACTTCTTTCTTCGCTTTTGACCACCATCGGTTTCGTCACTACTCGGTCTAGACACGTCCATTGCTTTCTGTTTTAGGTCCGTAGGCATTTTTACGGCCAACACACAAGCCCCTTTTACTCGCTTGTGCGAATTTGAGCCTCCTTTATTTGCAGCTGACGACGTCACCATTTTGTCGGTTTCGCCGCCATCTTGATGTTCTTTCTGCACTTTGTTTTTGCTCAATCTTAATTTCTTAGTCTCCGCTTTTCTAAGCACTTCTTCATTTTTAACATTTGTAAAAAACTGGCTAACCCTATTCGCACATTTGTTTTTACTTCCGTTATAGTCACACTTCAGTCTAGACACGTCCTTGGCTTTTGTTTTTATGTCTACCGGCATTTTGGTAGACAACGTATAAGCCCCTGATACTCGCTTATACGAATTTGAGCCTCCTTTATTTGCAGCTGACGACGCTACCATTTTGTTTGTCTCGCCGCCATCTTGATGTTCTTTCTGCACTTTGTTTTTGCTCAATCTTAAATTATTTTCTTTAAGAAAATCTACTACAATAAATTCGTTTTCTTTTACCAGTTGTAGGAAACCCTTTTCCATATTAATTCGACTTCGATATTTGCACATTAAATCACAACCCATTATCATTTTGCTCTCTAGCTTTGGTACCACCATAAATACCCCTCTTATTGATTGGTTATTTATTCTAATCTCCAATAATGCTTGTAATTTAATCTTCTGTCGCTGGCTTTTTATCGCCGTCACCATTTCCGTATTTACAACTGGTAATTCCAAGATCTTATCGTTCCTATTTTTTAGCACATTTTTATAAAAATCCTCTTGAACACAGGACATCTGAGCTCCGGTGTCAATGGACATATTTACTTTTATATTTTCAATTTCTATCCCTATTTCCGGACATTTTTCGTAAACTTCACTATTTAGAATTTTATTATCTCTTTCCTCCATTAAATCTTTTTTAATTTCGGTATTTAAAATCCCCAATTTAATTTTATTTATTTTCAGATCCCCCCTTTTATGTTTGCTAAATTTGGTTTTATCCTCGATCTCAATTCCGTTTGTATTTTCCAATTTCTGCCAAAAATTTTGCCTTGAGATCTCGTATTTTAGTTTTTTGTGACCTTGGGTGGGAATTTTTGGTTTGAAGGACCAGGGTTTTGAGGTATCTGTGGTTGAGGTTTATTTTGGGTTTGACCATAGGATCGAAGGTTAGGGTTTTGGGATGGCTTTGAGTAGTCTTGATTCCTTGGCCTGAAATTTTGATCTCTTTTTTGTCCGTCCCTCCTTTCGAAACTATCGGGTCTTCGAACTTCTCTCGACATCCCGTCTATGTTTTCAATTGTCCTCAAAAACTTAATGGCGTCCTCCAAATGCTCACTAGCCCTACCAATACACGCTAATTGAACTTTTTGGTCAAAATGCCTCATTAGTTGGTATATAAGGAATTCTTCCGGAATTTTGGGTTCCAAATACTCGACCTTTCGCACCATTTTACAAAAATAATCTACCCTACTCATATTTCCGTTAGGATTATACCTATGGTTTTCGATCTGATTCCTAACTACTTGTTGAGTTTGATAACCCCAATAATGTTCTAAAAATAGCAATTTAAACTGGCTATATTCTTCTGTATCTCGCTTGATTATTTCCCACCACTCCATGGCAGCTCCTTTCAATTTTTTCTCCACAACTTTTAATTTATCACTTTCTTCCATAACCGGATTTATTTCTTGAAATACCTCCTCAATTTGTTTTAAAAATTGAACAGGATTATCTCTTGAATTTCCCCAAAATTCTATAGTTTTTGATTCTACATTTGCCCTATCTAAATAAATTATATTTTTCGCATTACCACCGGTTTCTTTAATTTTGGCGACTTCCCTAATTTTAACTTCTAACTTTTTAACTTTCTCCCCAATTTCTATAGTCGACTTTCCCTGTTCCTTTAAACTGTCCGTCATTTTTTTAATTTCCCCTACGCACTCTTCCACTTTTTCTTCACAATTTTCTATTCGTCTCGTATTTTCGGCAATATTGCTGTCTATAGATTCCTTAATTTCCTCCATATATTTCCCTATTTCCTGTTTCCTAGCTTCTTCCCTTTGGATCCGTTTTGTCTCCATTTCTTCCTCTCTCTTTATTCTCTTGGCTTCTGCTTCTTCTCTTTCTTGCTTCCATTTGGCTTCCATTTCTTCTCTCTCCTGCTTCCGCTTGTTTTCTGATTCCTCATCTCTTTTGCTCCATTTGGCATCCAATTCTTCTTTTTCCTTCTTCCGTAATTCCTCCATCTGGATCCATTTGGCTTCCATCTCCTCCTTTTCTTGCTTCCTTTTGGCCTCCATTTCTTCCTTCTCCTGGTTTCTCTCGATTCTTTCTTCTATTCTTCTTATTTGTTCGTTGTCTTCCTTCTCCTTTTCTTTTCTTATTTGTTCCGCTTTGTCCTGTTCCCTCTCTTGCTTTCTTCTATCCTCCATTTGGTTCAGGTACCTCACCATTTTCTGCATTTCCGTCTCCTGTTCCTTTGAGCCTTCCTGTTTTGCTGGATCTTTCGCTGGTCCCATTTTCACTTCACTTATTCACTTGATTTAATTAATTAAAAAATTTAAATTTCGGTTTAATTTGGACTCTACTTTTAATTATTATTATTTTTGCAATTTAGTATATTTGTCGTTGTAATTACCAGCACAACTTATTACTAACACACATGTACATATAAATTATATCAGAAATTAAGATATTCTCGTTCGTATGAAACACTGAAAAATTCTAAATTTTGAAAATTTGTTCCAAAACTTTGCTTTTTCGTGCTCCACGCTATTGGGCGCCACTTGCCGCGCTCCGACTCGGGGTCGTCGGGGTTCTTCTTGCCCCACGTTGGGCGCCACTTGCCACGCTCCGGCTTGAGGTCGTGGGTTCTCGCGCCTCTTTTCGCGCTACTTACCACTAACCACTCTGTCTTTACGAATTTAAGATTCTTTGTTCCCTTTTTGGAACACTATTAT
Organism: Aphrophora alni; assembly: GCA_963513935.1. Taxonomy (NCBI): domain Eukaryota; kingdom Metazoa; phylum Arthropoda; class Insecta; order Hemiptera; family Aphrophoridae; genus Aphrophora; species Aphrophora alni. The sequence continues at coordinate 96,099,970 of OY740768.1, forward strand.
CACGAACTCTTAAACTCGCTGTACGATCACCACCGACTGGGCGAACCACCTTTCTTTTCAGAGCAAGCGCGGGCAAGGCCAAGGTGCTCACTTTTACTTTTTTAAATCAAAGATTTTGCAACTCTTGGCTCTAATAAGTATGAGCTTGTCCTCATAAACTTACTAAATTTTAATTAACGCAAAATTCCCTGAATTTTATCTCAATGCTCGATTATTTAACTCTTTTAATATTAACTCTCTCTCTCCAAGGTCGTGCCTTTTGGGAGAAATCGGCTCTTAAGTTCTGATGATAACTTTTAAATTTTCAAATTATATTACCAGAGCACATATATAAGATTTATGTTTAAACAAGGTTAATAACATATACAGAATGGATATATATTGAAAACACAACAAAATTTAGAAATGAATTATTTATGTATTCCTTTCTCTTTTGCACAGAAAAAATGTTAACTTTATAAACTTTTTTAATAACACCAAACAATTTGATTAAACAACAACACAACTATTTATTTATTTGACAAAATTTATCAATGTAATATTTTCTATATCTTAAACAAAATAAAAACGCTTGACTTTTCAGACAGAACCACAAACAGTTTTTCCTGTACTGAAAAAGTCGTATTTAATTATTAATTATTTTCAACACCAAAGCAGAGGTTTAAAAATGAATTTAATTTTTAATAATTCCCCTAATGACGTTATATTTGAAATGAAGTTAATATTTGCGAATTATTCCTTAAGTATAAGATACCTTCACACTTTATTAGAAGTTCTAGTTGGATTTGGAATTTGTTGTATAATTAGGATGATGTTGATATGATGTTTTCGATCCAGAGTCTGTAAGCTGCTATGTAGTTGAATGCTGGTCTCGAATTCTTCTAAGTTGCCTTGAAGATCGATTAAAGTTGAAATTATTCTACGTCCAATTAAGTAGAGTGACAGTTGAATTTTCCTCTCAGCTCAGAGTCGGTTGCAGAAGAAACGTCCACTTCGCGTCGATTCCAAATCAAAAGTGTCCTTCTTTCGAACGACAAATTACGGTCTCCCTGTCAGTGGGAATTAATCCACTTTTCTGGAGCCAATTTTCCTCCCTTTTAGGGAAAAAGGTATTTTCCATATATTATGTGTTTTCAGGCCCTTTTGGTCTGAAATATTCACACTATATATTTTATTAGTCATATTTTTTGACTAATGAATAGTTTTCTTCCTTTATTATTAATTAAAACACCTTTTAATTAATAATTTATTGTATTTTTTCTTCAACGTTATCTGTGATCCAAGTTGGCAATATGATGTTTTAAACTTTGGATTCCGGCTGAGGATGCGCACGCCACTTTTCATGTTTTTGCATGAAAATCTCTACTTTGTTCGTTTTTTCGTTCAACTCGCTATAACTTTCGAACGCTCGAACCGATTTTAAAGTTCCTTTCGGATTCTTCTTCCTATCCATCTTGTGGGTCTTGTGGAACTTGATTCATCGCTCTACTACGCTTCGTTCGCGAGTTATCGCCCTTTTCCCGAAATTCGATTTTTCTCCTTTCCAAATTTTGAGATAAGTCCTTTCTCAAAATTCTTTTGACGAAATCTTGTTCCTCTTCTACTACGACGAAAAACTATGTTTGTACTTTTCCCATAACTCGTTTGGTTCCTGAGTTATACGTCCTTGAAGTCCTAAAGTTTGTGTCGTATGAGTTTATGTTCATAAAAACCCCCCCATTATATATTATTACTTCTGCTTTGATGGTTTACTATTTTACATACTAGATATCTATAATTACCATATTACTTTACCCCTTTAACGTTCAATTTAACCGTTTTTGGGCTTTGAAGTTTTACGTTTTGTAATTATTATATCTCCCTTATTTTATTCTCAAATTTGATTCTAAGTACATATTATTGTGCCCTGTTGTGGTCTCTTCAATAGTACTTATTATTATTTTTTAAATAATCCCCCCTTCAACTTAAAAATTCCAAAAAACTCCCCAAGAATGACTTTCTAAGTCCATTTTCACCTGTTAATTATTATTAATTCATATTTCTTATTTATGATTATTATTATTTCCCCTTTGAGTTATGACTCTACGTTTTTTGAATTTTGAATTTAAGTTTTTTCCAAATTTTAGGTTTTTGAGCCCCTATAAAAACTTGAATAACTTTTTTGTTTTAATTGCTTTTAAATTTATTCTTCGGTGTTATTAATCGGTTGATTCTACTAAACATTAATTTATTTTAATAATTTAGTATTTTAATAAAATAAGAAACAAGACAGAGCGACTGTACACGATCCAACATGCAGTGTTCAACACCTGTTGCCGTGACGTCATCGTCCCCCCTCGTCTCCCATCTACATGGCTTTATCGCGGGAATTTAAAATGTTTTAAATTGGCTTGAGACTTTTGGCTTTTCCCAAACCGTCTTAGTGTGTGTGTGTGTGTGTGTGTGTGTGTGTGTGTGTGTGTGTGTGTGTATGTGTGTGTTTTTGTAAACCTAACAATAAATGAAACATCAACTGTAATGATAAAACAAAGTATCGACCTCTTCTAAGTGTATAAGCCACTTTTGAATACTTTTTGAAAAAGAAATTTGATTGCGACAGATCTTGTTAAATTGTTGAATAATTTTGGAGTAATATAGGAATACACATTTCTGAAAAAAGTCAAATTTGGTTTTAGAACTTGATAATTAAATTCAAAATTGAAGTTTTGGAAATGATTTCGTTGTTGATCCAGCAACAGTTGTTAAGTGTACCGGTAAGAAAAATTTTGTTGATTGACATGACCTGACAATTTAACAATGACTTCATATATTAATTAGAAAGTTAAAAATCGTGTTTAAATTAATCAAGCACTAGCTGTCAGAATGAAAGTCTTCAGTGAATTTTAAAGCACACCAAGGAAACATCTGGGAAAATGTTCACACATTTGTTTTTTTCAATTCTCTGAACGGTTAATCTTGAGATACCTTGACAAAATTTTTGTTTCAGTTTCTTTTAGCTCGAAGTAAGACACTTTTTTACAGCAAAGAAATTCGCGTGCCATTATCAAACAAACGAGCATCGTCCATTACGAAACCAGTACTTTGAATTTTTTCACTAAAATAGCACAACGTTCGACAAAAGGTAGGTTGGGAAACATAATGTTCAGACCACACCCTGATAACAACCGTAGCCTCTTCTTTATAAAATGTTTTCCACGCAAAAACTCTTTCCTTTTATTTACCGTCATAAAGACATAACATTTATGACACTGATACGTACACAACACTTTTTCAAAAGTCAGAAAAGAGGCTCCATGTATGACTTGGTGAACAGCTGTGTGTTACCAACGATGAAACAATAAAAACAATAAAATCCTTTAGCTCACATAAATCTATAGTTTATTATTTGAATTGGAAGTTTGATAAGTGAAGTGACTTTTTTTTGTGTGGAACATTCTTTATTTTATTTTCTTATGGATTTATAAGAAAAGTATACTTTAGATACTACCTACCTTCATTTTTATATTGATACAAGTACAATAATTGTAACAGCACAGTAGAAGCTCCAATAAAGAGGTGAGAAAATAATTTGATTACATATAACCTGAACCACCGTTATGAGTTTTAATCTTGATATTGTAGGAAAACTTATTATTTAAATTTATAATGACTATATTTACTTTTTTAAGTATATGTGAGGAATTCTAAAAATACAGATAGTTAATTGCATTTGGTGATTACAATTTTACAAATTATCCCTTTAGTTTTAATCATACCTCCATTTTAAAAAAACACCCGTTTTTAAGTCACGTTATTCAATAACGATTGTATTGACAAAGTTTTGGAAAGTGATAGTTGAACTTCTGTTTATGGGGAAAAGAAAACGCAAGAGCTTAAGCAAAAGATATTTGGAACAAAACAAATAATCATAAAATTCAAGCTAAAACGATTTTCTGAATAGATCAGTAAATCTAACCATTTAATGTACGAGATATGTATTGAACTGAACAAAGAAGATACAGGAAAAATAAGGGTTAAAACAAACACAAACTTGAATAAAGGAGATTCATATTTCCCTACACTGAATTTAGTAAGTCGTCCTAAATAAATAATGTGTACTTAGTGTAATGTTATACATAAGACATCAAAATAAAATATTATTACACCTCAAGCCAAAAATATAGTCCCATATCATAAAGCATTGCCATATATTCAATAGCCTACCATATATTTAATCGTAACTGTTCATTATTTGCAGCCTGTCCTAATAAGTGATTGATGTTATTATATTTAAAGAAAATATAAACTACTCGATTTTAATATCTTTATATAGTGGATAAAGAGAAATCAATACAAATTCAATACTTGTATTAATGTAACTTATTGTTGTAATTCTAGCTAGCATTGCATCTCATATAAACAGTGCTAAAAACTATGTGCAACGCATTTTGTATTTTACTAATAAATTAGGTTGTATTTGTAATAAAAAAACTTTAATATATGATTCCTTGCTATAATGATATATTTTAAAATCCAAATATATACAAATAATAGTACAGAAGAGCAGGCATAGCATTTTTTACACAACTTATTTCCAAGCTGTGTAAATTCAACAAATAGGTTTACTTTGATTATACAATTATACTCATTTGTACACACAAAAGATTACAATAAAAAAGTAAAATCATAGTTTTATTTATTTAAAAAGGTACCAACTGTAACAATGTGGTAACATAGAAGGCAGGTAGTTTGAGAAGTAAGACACCAGTTGATCTTTATGATATTATTTTCATAACTTTGCTAGTAATATTCATAAAATGAGTTAAAAATGTAAATTTCCATTACAATAATAATATGGTAATAATACATATTGTAAACACTTTAAAAATTACTAAAGGAATAACAGTTTGCAGCCTGCTTTGTGATATCGTATTAACGGGTTAAGGTCTATTGTAAGGAAGTAAATTACAATTACAATCGATACAGAATGGATGACTCGAGTGCTCAAGTAAATAGAAGGAAATCGCTGTACGAGTTTAAAATGGAATAGTGAATGATTGAAGTGTCTTGTCGAACAACAAACACATAATGTGTCATTGTAGTGCCTGGTAAACTGTTGACAAAAGTGAATTGGCTTTTTAGAGGAGACTCAAAATAGGACAGAATAAGGTGGGGAGGGAAATGGAAATAGGTAACTTTGCTTCAACTACATAAGTAGAGACACAATGAGGGAGTTTATATCTAATAGCCCGCCGACTCTTTTATAGACACGACATAACAACCATTATTACACAAATGGTAAAAACACACAGTACTCGAACTGTACTTGAGCCGCACAGGCGCCGACTCTTCTGTCTACACGATATTAATTGATGTTACACAATTTTTAAAGACACTTGACACTCTATAGGATGAGTCTGTGCCGCGGTTGTCATGTCATCATGTCCTTTCTTCTCAGTATTCAAGGTGTTTTTATGTCAACAAATCTATACCTTTCTTATTCTAACATTCACAAGTGTAAACTTGGCCTCTTGGAAAAAGCTGCCGACACTCGAAATTAAAACATATCGTTTCCCATCACCGTATTTTTTTTATATTGTATTATCATCATATTATGTACATATATGTATTTTTACATTCTTTTGAAATTGAATAATTTTTCACGACTTTCCAGAATTAAGCTTACTAATCAGAATTATGATAAATAAAATAAATACTATTGGACATTTCCTATTGGCGGATCGACAATTCAAGAAGGCGGTGTTTGATTTGCAAAAGAATTTATACACTTTGATTAAACCTAACTTTAAAACTTAACTTTTAAACATTTCATAAAAAAAGGTTTTTGAACATAAACTTAAAACGTTTTACATTTACGTAAAACATTTGTTAAACGTTCTTGACCGCTTTGGACTTCCAGCAGATATTTCTATTCAAATTTCAAACTTGGACTACCCGCCAAATCATATTTCCCACGTTCTACTGCCTAAAATTGTTTCGCGTATGACATTTTACACTTCGCTTCCGAATTTCAATATAGAATATTTAGATAGGAGTAAATTAAGATAAATTGAATACTGTCTTGGAAATACCGAGTGTCCCTTAGCTGGATCAACAGTCTTGGGATAGATCCCTCTCTATCAGGACTCTCTTGAACAACTATTGTTCCCTTCCACACTGACGCTATTAGAATATTGGAGGGGCTGGGATCTTTATTCTGTGTTCTTTCTTCCTTTTTTATATGGCGATGATGATTGAAAGATTTAAACAGCAGATTTAAAACGACATAAATCAGTCTCGACATACAAAAACCTTGCATGGCGCCCCCGCCATAGCTACGTGTATGGACTGTAGTTGCTTTTTAAATTTATAATTGAAGATTATAGTAGTTAGCTGTACAAATTGGGAATAATAAGTTAATACCTTTCTGTTAGATTTACAAATTTAAATATATTTCATTTTATATTTTATTTACGGGGTTTTCATTTAATTAAAATATTTAGCCAATGTAGTAATTTAAAATGTATATTTATTTTTTATACTCTGTATATTTTTCCTCGTGCTTGGTTAAAAACAAAACAATGGTAAAGAATCTCATGGATGTTTCGGAAAATCATACCGGTAATTGTAAAACAGCACAAATATTAGATTCACAAAGAACATTTAATTTATTGATTGTTCATTATTATTGAATATTTTTTTCAAATTTAATAAAATCACAACACTTCTTTAATACAATTTATGTGAAATTATACACCAATTTCCATATTACTAATTAAGAGACATTTTATTTGGCACTAGTTGTCGATTTGAATTTTACTTTATTATTATTGTTTAAATGTCTCAAATATTTGTCTTAATAAATTTTTGTGTCTAAAAAAAAGTGTAACATAATTATTTTCATTAAGAAATACGTAAACTATTGTTGTTATTATAAGTCTCTACCTTGGTAAAAAAAAATAAAAATTTAAAAACTCACAAACTCACAAATCTCTTGAACAAATAATAAAATACGTTTTATTTAAATTATAAACAATTTAATTTTAAACGTAAAAAAAAAAGTAATATATCTTTTTTTAAATGAAGTAATTTTTCATAGTTATAAACAAAGAATGTTTAATGAAAATTCGTTCACATATTATCATTCCTTATAAAAAAAAAAAAAAACCAAGTTAAAAGTCACACTTAACATAATTTTATAATGATATCATTATTTTAAATTTGCTTTATTTGCATTATTTAAAATACGCACGCAAAAAACGCACACCTTAAATAATATACAAATTTTATAAAAATTACAAAATAAAAAATATATGCATAATTTGAATAAAACAAGACTATTGCAGCAGAACCAAAAGTAAGACTGACTATGCAAGAGCAAAACCGAGACCAATAATTAAAACAACAATTCATGACCAAGACCAAGTCTGGGTGTACAAGAAAGAACAACATCAAAACCAATACTCCGAAGTCTTGGTCTTGGTTACGCATTTGCTCAACACTAGTTTAATGGTGTGTGTAGTAAATTACCTGGCATTTCTTAGAATTCATGTGTATTCGTCTTGATCAACAATGTAAGCATAAAGTCCGATTTAACTTATACGTTAGTATCAACTGTTTAACAGGGATTGAGATTAACTTTTTAATTTAATTATTTATGGCTCTCGTATTTCTTTAGGTAATGATAAATTGCAGTAATTTCTTTCCAAATATACATTAATTGCATTTTTCACAACATTTAAAAGATTAAATGGTGTCACTGGAAATTGAGATATGACCTACAATTTTGCAGGGGTTTTCCATCCTAAAGTATTTTAGATTCTCTCTCTATTATACTAATTCAGTTCTGGAACGGAGGTAGATATTATTTGTGGCCTTGACTAGGTCTAAAAGAACCACAGCTAGAGGAGTCCGGCAGTTCTTATGGTGTAAGGTTATATCGGCTACATCATCAATAATGAACATAGACGCCTAAACAAGGCGAGTTTATGCACCTTTTTAATTCATGAAAATTAATAGTACCTTGGAACCCATTGAAATTTTACCATCTTTTCTTTTAAAACATTGATTGGGTTTTATGAGCTTATAAAATTGGTACAATATCGGCCTAATAATTCATTGAAAGTTATTTTTGCCTAAAATCTTTTGTTGTTGTATGAATTTAGTTTGAAAAAAAAAGTTCGTAGCCTATAATGAATATAATACCTTTTCTATATATATATATATCATAATATATTAAAACACTACAGTGAATTCAAAATTCTCCGTTCATATTTTTGTGCTTGGAGGTTTCCCGAAGAAGTCTGGTTCGTTTTTGTACACCGCGCATGACCAAAGAGTCACCTACAGTGTGCAACGAGAGTGTTTGGTATTGTTGCGTGTTTTTTTTTGTGTGCTCGCTATCCCCTTTACATTATTCGTCAAATATCACTTTAGATTGTCTAGTGATTCAGCGGTAATTATATTAATCAAGGCCGCCAAAATAAACCCAAGTTATTACAAGTCCATTCCAATAAACATTCAAACCGCATCAAGTTTTTGGCTGTGTATAGTGAGGAAGCTATAGAGGCTAATAAAAGCATAATACATTAAAATATGAAATGATTAAACATATTTTCTACAACGGAACTTACATCAAGTTGCTCAATAGGTCTACCGACTCCAGTGACGAGATGAAAGCCTCGAAAACTACGTAATCAACACTAACGACACGACAGCCTTGTTTCAAGCCAACACTAGTGACCCTGACACTAGATACAACCTATCTTTTTGGACATTTCCTCCTATGCTGCTTCATCCTTCACAAAGATTACCAAACCAACTTCACTCCCAGGTTTTAATAAACATCACTCTTAACACCACCAATAAACAAGCGAATACAAAATAATAAGACCCATTTATATCCATATTTAAATTTTTGACCCATTAGTACTCCCCCACGTTACCCTCAACCTACTATAGCCCCATTGTCCACCAGACAACCGCACCCATCACAATCACTCATTCCACTCCCCTAATGTCTCAACCCAGCTATTATAGCTTACCAACACCACAACACCCGAGTTACTCCAACCACTGGTACAGTTACCCTAGGCAATATCCACCACACAATAATACGCTGCAGTGAATACCAACTTAATAATTTAAACTAGTTCGGAGCGGTTGCGGTATAGACCGATCTTCAAAATCCTTACCTACCATAACAAATTATTTCAGCGGCAATTTTAAGCAAAGTAACCTTGGATATTGGCCATCGCCCTATAACAACAAAATGTGTCATTGATACTTGTTCAATTTATTCCATCATTTCACTCACAATACATAAAACCTCACCAAAATATCAAACGCTCTTAAAATCGTAACTGCGATCAAACTGATAGTTATGGGTCATTATGCATTACTAATCGCATATATTTTGGCATTTTGTATAATTCATAACATATAATAATTGTCCCTTGATCTTACCGAAATCTAATTAATGTTCTATCTAATAACAAGAACTCCCTTATTCTTCTATGCAAAATCTTTAGATATTTGACTAGTTGCATAGTAATTATATGCTCAGTTACTCAGGTTCTATTAGTGTTTCAAGTCTGTGTGATATTTTCGTCATAATACTTGTTATTTGATTTAGTGCCATGTTGAATGTTGTCATGAAACCTACTGCCTTATTGCTATAGTGGTTTACACCATTTTATAAATCTTCAGTGCAGATAACTTTACCAAATTCTTAATCACCAATTATTATAGGAACATTTACATATGTTACATTAATTATATCTTTTATTTTAAGCCTTTCCCCTAGATAAGTATTTGAAGGTTAATTTAATTTATTTACGGTTATGGTCCCACAAAAATTTGGGCACTGCGCTTTTTTTTAATTTTGTAATTTCAGATTTTATTGATGTAAAAGATATAATGGCAAATAATTAAATTCAAACAATTAATCGATTTTTATACCACATTCTAAACTACCCAATCGAATATTCAAGAACATCTAGCTTATAAATGTATTTATTCTCACATTTTTTTGATAATTCTTAAATTAATATTCTTTTCAGTTTTATTTCCTCTATAATTAAGTAATAGTTTATAAAACCCTTAAATCAACCCCTATACAAATTATATAACCTAATGACATATTTCAATATTTTATTTCTTTAAACCAAAATGTTTTCCCTCACTGTCGTTTCTTCCACTCATAATCTCTCTATATAACTAATGAAATAAGCCGATAAATGATGTTCAATAGAGACTAGGGTACCAAATTTTATCCAGTAGATTCAAAACCACCCTCATAGACAATCCTATCCCACACCATTTCATAAATACCATAAACATTGCAACTACCGTCCACGTATTACTGCACTGTTAGTGACTTAACCCCTTGTACCGAACCCAATTCAATTAACCTCTAAACATAGCTAATTCTTTTACCAGCATCTCTTCTGTCAACTTTCCCTACTCCAGCTTATTATCCACTGTCTTTTCAACAAGAGGATACTTGTTCTGAGGTTACGAGCTTTAAGACATTCATTTTTGCTTCTAGCCAAACTGCATCTGGAGACACGCATTCTCAAAGTAATATCTCCACAATCTTAATACTTGCCATACGTCTAACTACAACAACAAACATTCAAGAAATTCCAAGACTAAGGTAACTTATTCATTGTCACTACAACAAAATTGAGTAGAAAGGTGAACAATTGTTTGTCCAGTGTTGAAGTGTCGTTTAGTTCTCAAGCGTTTATAGTAATGATGACACACCAACCTTTAGGAATACATCATACACCATTTATACAGCTATGTACTGTATAATGGCCAAACAAAATTTCTTTCACAATTGATTTAATGTCTGAGCAATCGAAACATGACTTACTTTGCACAAAACTATTTGAGAAGTAGTTGAGGAAGGTCGTTATAGATTCCAGTCAAAAGAACCCATAAGCAACCTTCCTTTGGTGCCAAAATTCTCTCCTAATTTCATAAATAATAAACCACCCTTTAACAATAATAATCCTACTTTTAACAATAATAATCCTCTCTTTCAGGATATTACATCAAATTACAAGGTAGAATCTACAATGAAAGGCTGCTATTATTATATTTTGAACTATATTATCTTGCTGCCATCACTCGTGAGAATTCATACCTTTTTTGAAACTTGTAAACGTGTCGTATATTACTTGTTGGTAGTTCACCACGTAGCTGGCTTGTGTTAAAGAAATATGTTGAAATTGAGACAATGAGTGTGCTGCGACTGATTCGGGAAAATTATTCCCCTCTGGGTGAAGTGACATGTCAGTACAAACTGTTAGCACACTATCCACATTAATTAAATAGTCAATTAGTTAACAACCACAAATAAACTCCTCCACCCAGTGGCAAAATGTTGTTTCAACAAGAAGTTAAAATTATCACTCAGCAGCATTCCCAACATTATAATTTTATAAATATTTTATTTCATTTTTACTTCATTGAATTTTGTTTTTAGATATAATTTATGTTTAATATTTATATGTAACCCTTGCAAAATAATTATGACTAGTCTTACTCTTCCAATTATCATAAAAACATATATTTTTGTTTGTTTTTTAGTACACCGTGTTTTTGATCCCGCTTTGGATACAATATTAATGAACGAAGATAATTGTTCCTGTGCAGTTAGGACCTTCGTATGAAATTTTAACTTTCTAGATAATTATTTTTGTAGATACAGGACACAGCCCAGCCGACGCTTCTGGTAGTATACTTTCGTGAGACGTTTCCAACGTTGGCGTTCAATTACAAACATCTGTAACTTTGAAATCTCTAAGTGATTTTAATAATATTTTGAATTCTTAATATAGTTTTATGTAACAAATTCATTACTGATCACATGTTTGACGTTGCTAAAATATCAAAAAAAAAATATGAGAGCATATGATTTAAATTTTAATTAACTGCACAATGAAAAAATTACTAACCAAATCTGATAATGACAAAATTAACATTTACGTTAAGTAATTTAATAATATTCTTAACATATCTCTTAAATGTTCTTATTACCCTTGCAGACAAATATTGTCATACTTTGGGAACTACTAAATACAATAGAACAAAAAAATACTAAAACCTCTAATCACATATTTTATCTACATAGGAATCAAATCGTATTAGCAGTATTCGAGTATTGTTGCTTACAAGACATCGTGTTTTATAAAATGTAGAGATGCATAAATTGCCATGGAAGTGCATATAATTCACCAGGATTCTTAGTATACGACAATTCCCTCAGTCAAGTTCAAATATATTATTCAAATTTCGTTTTATAGTATTCACGTTAGAACCATTTCAAAATAAAATGAATATATTTTAATCAACATTTCTGCCATCTATATAACCGTATCAGCTGACAGTTTACCTTTTAGAAATATTGTATGTTAACAGTTAAATTGTTGTGAACCTTTCTCTAAAATAATGTAATTCAACAAATTAGGTTTTGGATAAATTAACCATTTTTGATTAATTTTAACTAAATTCGTAAAAACCATTGTTTTTTAAATATTATATTTGAAAATATTTATATTTTAATAAAAATTTCTCACACTTAATTTTAAAATTATTTGTATAGCTTCGGTTAAAGTATATAAAAAAAAAAAATTATAATATATATGAATCTATATATAATCACAGGTTGAGACAAGATCAAAAACGTTACCCCCCCCCATTTAAATATTTTTATAAAGTGTTCACTTTTGGTTAATTGTTTAATAAATACACAAACATGTATTTTGAAAGACAACATGAAAATAAGATTTTTTGAAAATCAGTTTCATTTTATTTGAACCACAGTAATTTATCATTAAGTCCAACAAACGTTTTAAGAGATGGTGTCGAATTATGAAAACACTTTTTTATTTATAACTAAAATTTGGGTGTAAATGTAATAAGATAGAAACGTAAAATATGTTCAAACGTTTTTCATCATACTGTAGCCCCTATGTACAAGAACAAAATGTATTGGTTGTCATTTATTTAAAAAAAATGGCGATTCTTAAGTGTTAAGGGTTGAAACAAAAAAAAATCAGTCTTGATGCTGAAGATATAAATTTGCCCATCCGTCATATGCTGTTTCTCTGACAACAAAGCAGGTTATGTGTAGTTAAAATGTTGACGGTAATTCATTAAATTTGGTTATGTTTTAAGTTAAAAATTCTTTCCTCAATTTAGTTTTGGTGAAAAAGTTGATCAAACACAGCAAGTTTCAAAGGACAATTGCTTTCACTAATTGTCTTTCCAAATCAAAAATATATAATACCTTCAACATATAAACTCCATATTTCTGGAATATTTTAACAGCTTCAAAATTAGAGTAACACCATATGTCTCTCATTTACGTCTTCTCGCAGCTTAAAAATGTTTAGAATAAATAAATCAAAACGAAGACAATGTTATAAAATATTGAAGTTTTGCCAAATCAGCTACAGTATTTGTTTTGTTTTTAAATATGATAACAATGTTATAAATGAAAATAAGTGAAATGCACACAATTTTTAAAAGAATATATGAAGTTTAAAGTAATGTTTCCAAAAAAAAAAAAAATAAATTGGCACTAACAATTCTAAACATCAATAAAAATATTTAATATTGAGCATTTACCATTTAAATTAAAATATGCCAGCCGCCATTTTTAATCGTGTAATTGATATCAATGTATTATATGTAGTATTTTATTTAAATACTAAGATTGATATGTGTACAAAACGCGTGGTGCGCATATGCACTATTTGTTTTGTTTCTCGGTAATTTTTTCGACTTTATCAGTGCGTGTTTTGTTCAATAACTACTTGATCTTTTATATAAAATTTAAGACCATGCTTGATTTATTTTACTCTTTGCTCCCTACCATTTTTGTGACGAATAATTTTGTTTTGTTAGTATTTTGGTTCTTAATCGGTGTGTAAGAAAGTGTGTGCAAAATGTTTGCACCGTTTACCGGTATATTGCATTATATTTTGTGTAATATCTGTTGACTAAATTTATTAGGAACTGTTTTGGTATTTTACTTTGAATGTATATATATATATATATATATATATATATATATATATATATATATATATATATTGACTATGGCCATACAAATTGTAGATTGTCCAATTTTAATATATGAAATAAAGTAAAATCAAATAATATTTTAAAACTCGGACAATAAAATTAATACAATTAAAGTATTCTGTACGTTGACGTTGGTGTGGAGTGGCACTTTATAACGGCCTACAGCACTTCACAGAACAAAAGTGTGCTCCGACCTTGTTGGTAAGAATATTGAGTGAATAACAAAGACAGGAACTTTTATTGAGAATAATTTAAAATAAAGAACACTAAATATGGCACTTGAATATAGTAGTTTTAACTCAATTCTAGTTGCTATTAATAAAAAGTTTCAACGTTTTACATCATTTTACTAAAAATATACTTCAGGAATGTATATTGAGTGTTAACAGAATATTTTTTTATGATTTTTTCTCTCCGAAATACACTCCACTTATCTACATACCTGCTGTCTTATATAGACTTATACTATGTACTTATGCTAGACCTAGTTTGTTTTCAAAAATTTGGGAAATCCACAAACTATCAGGTAATTATGAGAGATTAAAAGAGATTCTGAATTTTTACCCATGTAATTTAGAAACAAAATCTTAGGCTATAAATGGACCTGTCTAGCCTAAATGTATTTAAAATTTAATTCAAGTAAAGGAGATTTTTTAGAAGAGATGAATAAAATCGTATGAAAAATTATGGGATTATTATTAAATGTTAGTTTAAAAAGCCTACGTCTTTTTTTTATAAAATGTGCGAACGTATAATATGTAGTGAAGATATGTAAAATAAAATTATTGCATATTATCAGAACAATTTTAAAATTTCTGACTCTTATTAATTTCCGTCGATATTTGTCCATCTGGATATACTCTCCTCCTTTTCTGTGGTCTAAATACAGTATTGGTTAATATTTTCAGTTGGTGAAGAAAAATCAACTGAATTTTTGTAGTTTTATGAGTACCATAAAATCTACTAATTTGAATATTTACAACCGTTTCACCCCTGTATTGGATGGCGTAGGGGGTTGAATGTTTGAATCCCAAATTTAAACCCATATGGAGTTGAACCTCATATAATAAGTGTTTCAAAAAATAAAAATTCATGTGCAAAACAGCGGAAGTCTCTATCTTAAGCCGTTTTCATATGGTAAAATAGTGAAAGGGATCAAATTACAACACCAATTTTGGAGAATAAAAACATTTCAAAATGGACAATAAGAACATTTTAACAATTATAGAACCAGTTTTAGACTACACTTTACAATTGTCAGTATTTCAGAGTAAAGCTAGCACACAATGACTATTCGTTCTAGCAGTAGGCCTACCTATAAATTGTCATGCTTTGTCAGAAATACTCCAACTTTTAGTGAATACCTAAAAAATAAGATATTGTAGTATTCATACAACCACCAAAATTTAGTTGATATTTCTTCACCACCTCAGGAAAACAAAAGTGTTTTTTACTGTACCTTCTTCGTATATTTTTATAAAGTAGGTATTGAATATGTTTTTGAAACATAGTTAAATAGTATATTTAAATAGACCCTAAATTTCTAAAGTTATGGCATAAATTCGCCCCGAGTGTAAATCGTATTTTATGAAATCAAGTTTTAAATGACAGCGGTTAAGTTTTATATCGAGTTTTTCAAAATTTGTCCATACAGTAATTGTCTTTTACTTGCAATTTAATCAGTTTATGTCATTAATCATCACATTTTCCTGATAATTGTACGTAATCGGAAGAAGCTAATTTGGTAAATCAGGCCTTTACGGATCAATTCTATTTTTAGTAAAGGCTAGGCTGCATTTGACTAAAATATACACTAAATCGTTAAAACGAATTTTTAGTTTATTCCTATAAAACTATTCTTAAATTTTGAGTTGAAAAAAATAATAACACTTCAAATTATTTTACATATAAATTTTTTATGAAAATCGTTTTGCTGTTCACTCGTTTTGTTCTAAAGCACAGCACAGACGACAGACGTTTTTCAAAAAACGATTTTTTTGACCTCAAAACGGATATTTCCTTAAACACTCGACACAGACATGTTTATCCATCACATAACGTTCTCTAATACCACTTATATGTGAGAAAAATAAACAAAACAACTCAAGTTTGAACAGCAGTCTTCAATACTTCTTACAAATGAAAATGTTTCTTTATACAAGTTGTTTATTCTTTGTTTTCACATTAGTTTGTGTAAATAGTTAAACATTCTTGTCTAAATAGTTCCTAGTAAACCCTAAAATAAATGGCTTCCGTTTACTGAAGTTAAGACTACTTTATGTAAATATTTACAAAACTTGATATGCAACAGAAAATTACTCTCGACTTTATTTATTTTTCATAGTTCTAATTTTAACGGATTATTTAGAGACATCGCGATAAAAGTTAAATTATTTGTAAAATACTCCAAGAACCTTTCACTACTCTTTCTTTCACTCCACAAGTTTAATACTTTTTCAATACTTTTTTCTCGTGTTAAACCTCAGTTCAGGTAGATTAGAAAACATACTGGCCTTAAAACAATAATTTACTAAAATAGTTTTAAAAATCTAATGTTGTGATAATCTCAAAATTATTTACAATAATAAGGAGAAATTTGATTATTTTACGAATACTTTATTGTTTTTTTTTTATTATCTAAATGTCGTCTGTCCTCTAAAAAAAAAAAGAGTGGGGAGTAAACGCAATTATTCAAACCAGATAACAAAAACTTTTGTGTCTGGAATATATTGAAATTTTACTTTAAAACTTACAAACCCACAAACAGTTTCACGTTTAAGAAATTATATATATATATATAATAAAAACGAATATACAGGTTGGTTCTATTGGCGGGAAAAACATATTATAAAACATCATGCGAGATAATTAATTGAATTAAAATTTTTGGCATATTAATTTAACATTGATGGATCAAATTATTTTGTACCACCTCTTTTTGCTGATTTATTTAATATTTGTTTTAGTAGATATATGGTAAATAGCAGATCTACAGATTCTGTAACAAGTCATATTGAGAGTCATCAATGTTTCATTCATCTGAGTGTCTGAGTGGAGAATGTTTGAATAATAAAAAGGAACTAACTTGTATTGATGCCGTTTCCACGTGGTTCATTACACAGTTCTCTGATTATATTATCAAACCTACTAAGATTTTAGTTCAAGTTAGTTCATTTTCGAATGGTAACTTCCTATACGAATTAAGATATGCTTATGTACTTCCACTTTTTTAAAAGGGAACAAGGAAGATATAAATAACTAGAATCATATTTCTTTATTACCTGTTTTTAATAAAGTTTTGAAAAACTGTATTTAACACAACTTTGTTATTTAAAAAGTTTTAATATCCTTTTTAATGGCCAATGCGGCTTTCTAAAAGTCAAGTCAAGTAGATGCATTAGAGGAGTAATGGACTTTATAATTGATGGTGTGGATAAAAATATTAAAGTTATAAGTATTTTACCACGTTTTTATTAGTTCGATTTCCGTCATATCTGTCTGCCTGTCCGGGTGGAATTTGCAATCGAGTTTAAACTAACTTCCCGATCAACTAGAGACCTGAAATTTTGAACATAGGTCAGAATTGGATGTCAATACAATAAAATTTTCAGTTGGTTTCTTGTCTCTACATTTGTTTAAACAATAGTTGTTTAAACAAATAAAAATTGGCAATGAGATATAGACTTGAAATTTTAAACATGGGTCGAGGATCGATAACAATGCAATATTCACTCTGTTCCTTGTCTGCAGGATTGTTTAAACAATATTTGATGAGAGCAAGGTCTGCTTTGCGCGCTTTGCATATTCTGCAGTGTAGTATACAGCATCAGCACTGTCGTTTCTGCTCTCTCGCGTTGCAGTAACAGCAGAACTTCGGTTTCAAGTGTGTACGTGTATAACAGCAGTAGGAGTTCAAACCTTAAAATAGCTGAAGCCGAAAGTCATCTATCAAAGACTATCAAATATTTTCCAGTGTGGTCTTCATTTCAGTAGTAACTTTTTTAAAGATAATATGAGTGAGATAACTATTCTATCCATTGCCTTTATTTCCCGCCAAAGAACATATTAAGCATCGTACGGTGAAATCACAATTACCAACTTCTATATAAAAGGTTCATGTATGTTAAGGCACACTGCATGAAACTGCAATATATAAATAGCAATAAAATTATGTTACCAGGGGACTTAAATTTAAGAAAGGCGGAACCAAATGGTAACAATGTTTGAAAATAAAAATAAAAAAGACAAAGACAAATTTAGTGATTAACAAGGCTCAAGTTTATTGAAACAAAGAAATTTCAACGTTTCAGATTTTATCATTTACAACTGAGAAAGACATCCTGAGACAAAATTATCATAAACAGCTTATGATTAAAAATATTACAATTAATAATAGTTATACGCCCTTAATGCAAAATATTATAATTTAATTAAAAAAAAATTAATCAATAGATTCTGAAAATTTATCCCCCCTTTTTAGTTTATATATGTTATAGTTACAAAGTTTAACAAAGACAATGAGCACAGCTTAACAAATAACAGGATTATAATTAATCCAAAAAAAAAAGATTATACGCCCTTAAATGTAAAAATTACAAAATAAAAAAAAGATGAAAAGATACTGATATTTATTCCCCCCTTTTTTTTTAACTTTATGAAATGATGAGTTTTTTAAAACAGTTACATAATATTACTTATTTGATAAATTACTTAAATGCTATATTGGCCAATAAATATATATATTTTAGATAAAGAATTTATTATAAAATGAGAAGTTTATTTTAGAAAAACACATGAAGATTTTGAATATTTAATTTTATTAATTGACGTCAATTATTTTAATTTAGAAAATAACCTCTGGGAGGTTGTTAGGACCGAAAGTTTGCATGCAGGCTCCACCCAATAATTTTTTTATATATTTTATAATTAATTTCACAAGTCTACATCTAAAAGATAGTTTTTAAGAGAAACATATTCGCTGAAGTAAATTTAGGCACATATACAATATGAGTTTAATTAAAGTTCTATAAAGTCAGTTTTTTTTTGTAACATCACTTTTGTGCACGTGAAACTCTGAAGCTATGTTGAAACAAAACGTGTTTTGTTAACAGGGCGAAACATGTCTAGATCTTTAGCTGTGTTTCTTCTACCAGCATATTAGCTATGGCAAAAAACATGTTTTTTAGCGTCCGTACAAAATCAGACATGTTTTAGCATTAATGTTCATTATTAAAGCAAATATCTGGTTATTTGTCAAAATTAAAGAAAATTGATTGTATAACAGAAATTCGTTAAGATAGTACTTAAAAGCTTCTTAGATGATTATAAATCTATTTATATATATTTAATTTTGTTTGAAACAAAGCTTGTATAAGACTTGCAAAGATCTGCAAAAGTCTGTAAAACGAAAATTTCTGATTTAGAAAAGATTTCTCCAATTGTTTTATATTTGACATGTTCAATAAGATATTTTGATCTTTTAAAGTTCAACATTAGTTTGCACCTATTTCACATAATTGTTCAAAACTCAAAATGTGCCTTTGCAAGGTTTTGTAAAGTATGTCTTAACAAAAGAAAATTTTTATAATCATTGAGTTTCAAAAGAACATTGAATATTAAATAAAACATGAAATACATATTTTAAAAATACATGATAATTAATAAATTGTTTTAAAACATTAACAAAATTTAAGGTATGATAAAATCTGTAAAACTGAAATACCTGGAAAATCCTGTCGCAGATCACGTGAGCTTGTGCCGTGAAAAATAATAATTTAATTAACATTATAGACTAAAACGCACAGAAACTGTAGATTAAGCATCGTTGAAACTGAAGCAGAATTTTTGAGAATCAAAAAGAAATTATTATATCTAACGTAACGATGTAAAATTGTCAGGCATTGTGAGTGACTACCGGTAGACTAGATAACGGGTATTAGAAGGCTAGGCGGACCTGCCGTTGTACTTTACCCTCCGATGTCATATGATCATTAGTTTTGGATAATCTCGCCGGGTGGCAGCATCTGTCAAGCGACGGAAGTTGGATGTGGAAAGCGAGTTAATGAGATTTTTGCAGAGGTGAATTTTGAATTTGAATGCTACAATTACACATAACGAAGAGAGTAATAAATTAACTATTTAAAACCATACAAAGTCCACTGTATAGCCTAGTATATGATTCCGTTAACCATGTATTTACGGAGTAAATAACTAACAATTAAAAATAATTATTCCTGTATTAATTGCATAAAACCCGGAAATGTTTACATATATGCTAAAGGATGGGTAGAATAATGTAATGAAAACATCAATTGTTTTACACTAACTTTTAATACACTCTTAGACTGATAATAAAATGCATTAGAGATAATGGAAAGAGATTACCTAAGTGTTAATGGGGGGAAAAGAGTTAAATCGTACGTGTCCAAAACAGTACATAACCACGAAGAAGAATTTATAAATAAAATGTAAGTGTGCTTTAATCCAACATCGTAAAAAAGTAATAACATAAAAAAAGTGTTTTATTAATTTTTATAAATATAATAAAACTGTTTTTAACAGCATAGAAATAATGTATTCTGCTCTATGTTAAAAAACCAAATGATTTTTAATTTTTTTTATGAATCGAAAAATAAAAAATGAGAAAACAATATTTCCGACATATTTTACTCATTTATTAAAATTTTCAATTACACCATATGTGACGTCATTAAAAATGTATATAAGGTTTAAACGCTAATTAGATATCGGTGTAATAGTTCTCAATTATAAAATTTAAAACAAAAATTATTGATGTTTAAAGCCATAAAACTTCATCTCCAGATAAAAAAAATAAATAAATGAACATAAAAAAATTACTACTAGTCCTCGAATATTCAAATAGTGTCAGAGTCGAAAGAGAACATGAGAGGAATAGCTCAAAACTACATGAAAAGTTCTGTAAATCCGTTCTCCCTAAAGTGAGCCCCTGTTTGCTATCGATTTAGTAAAAGTAATTCTACATTCTCCCGGATATATTTTTTTTATAATTCAGCGGCTATGAACATTTTTACATTAAACAAGTTTAAAAATTTAAAATGTTATTTAAATTGTTAAAAATTTTGAGGTCAAAAAAGTATAAGTGGTTTTATAAGTTAAATGCTACCGTACCCTATAATTTGAGTGATGCTACTTGTTACAAACGTATAGAGCTATTGTTGATATGCGGAGCACATTATACTTCACATGGCCACGTGAATGTTCTCATATGAGTCCTAAGAGCAGTCTCTATCTCTAGCCGTCTAATGAAAAAAAAAGAGATTTTAACGAAAACTTGGAGATTTAATAAAATAAAATATTTATACTTTACTATTTTAAATTGATTTCAGCTTACGCCAAACCTATGTAGCTGGTGTATATATGCAAAGTTTATGCTTCTCACATGGACACGTGAATCATGCGAGTTCTAATACCTGCTCCTGTCTAATGGTAAAAAATAGAGATTATAACAAAAAATAGGATATTTAATTTGCAAAAATGTTTTGTACTTTACAAATTAGCTACAAAATTTAATTACAAACATCAATTCTATAAACACTGCCCTCGGCTTCACATACTAAATAGTGCGGGTGGAGTTTAAAGAAAAATTATGTTTATGTACGTAACACATATTTATGTCAAGTAATTGTTTGTTTATTTTAAAAATCTGTTAATTCAATTCACAAAGCGCTATGTTTTGGTTTTTGGCATTCAGTTAAACTTGATTCCCTGATTTTTTTGTAAACCAGAAAAATTACATTTTCTGAATTTTTGGTAGAATATGATCTGTTCCGTTTCTAATTTCAATACATATTTAATTTATATGAACATTATTTAACTCTTGGTAAACTTATATTTTATACAATCTGAAATCTTGTATTGCTCAACTATTTATGCTATTGTATGTATTAATTTCGTGTTAGCTAAAACGTGAATTGTATCTAGAAGCATGGTTACCTTGCTTCACTGCTACTATCTTCATAATTCATTGGCATAGCTTTCCTTGATTCAGTAGCACAACTTTTGCGTATATTTAACAACTGAGAATGAGAACCTTGTTAGTAAAACGTTGGCTTGTTGCTGTGATTTTGTGCTGTAGAAATTGAAGTGTTTAATTGATTGTTAATTGCTTATCTCATTTGTAAATCTCTTAAAACCAAAGGGTATTTAATTTTTATAATTTTACTTTCACTATTCTTGAAATATTTTCTCAAATATTATTAATTGTAACTTTTGAACAATAATGTCATGTTTTTCACGAATTATACATTTAAAACCAATTGACAGAGAATCTGCATAGGTTGTTGAAAGCCGCCACACTGAGCTTTAGTGTCATTTAGTATTTAACTTAATTTATCCTACAAAACTGATGGTATATAGTATTATTATTATTATTATTTAGTATTACTGTACTTATTAGAGTGGAAGTGTAGGATACTTTGATACAGCCGGGATATTTTTGTGGCTAAAACAAGATTATAAGTCGAAGGTGACAATTATAATGTCATCATTTAATAAAAGTGCAGCGTTAGAGTTGGATTTTTTTTTACAGTTTAAAATGTGTATTTCCTTTACTGAACTTTTAAGTATGTTATTCTCAAAGTTTTTTTTTTATCTATTCGTTTCCATTTTTCATTGCAATTATCTGCTGAAGTTGCATCCTAAATTGAGGGCCTTGTTTTAATTTTGTGTCTGCAGTTTTAAAAATAAAATGCTGCCATCAATATTCTGAATATATATCGTTATTAAAAAAAACAGCTGAAATTATTATGTGAGCTGCTCAAATTATTTCCTATGAAAGACTACAGAGATCTGTATGTAAACAAACATCAGACAGTAGTAGATAACACTCATATATAGGATAAAAGAGCCTAACAATCAACTCTAGTTCTCGTCTAAACGTTTTGAATAAGCACATTGTTAACTTAATTAATTCAGCTATCTAAAACTAGCTTATAATCTCTCATACACACTCCTCATGTACACGTTCAAAATAATAATTTGTCTTATATCTTTAAGAAAAATATATATAGCCTATATTTGTGAAACAATTCATTTAAAAAAATCAAAGCCAGACAGGATACTATGGACTTATTGTCAAACTGTAACTCTTCTAACGGGCTTTAAATATGGAAATTGTTTGTGAAAGTAGCTAAATGATGGTTTGTACTTTTGACCCAAATACTGAGGAAACTTTTCAACGACCTGCTTAACCCTGTTCTGAATAGTTTATTACTTTATATTTTCATTAAACATAACTTATCGTGTGCTCATTTATTGTTACCTTCAATAATATTTGGTTTATCGATGTAGAGTTATTCTATATAATAAGGTAAGTAGAAAATTCAATGATTTAGAGATGTTTAGAAACTGTCACTGTTAATTATTTCCAAATCCATCCCTCTCTAGGTATATGTATATTGTGGAGGAACACACCTTCCTTTTCGTTATTTCGATATATGGTGGGACCCCTGACCAACCTTACTTTTCATCCCTCCCTTTCTTATTTTTTGTAGTCACATATTTATATTATACGTATGTTTTATTTCAGTAGCCTGATGATGTGTATTAGTGATACATAGAAGTATACTTTGTAAAACTTACTTGGCTCATTTCTTTTCCTTATTCAGAATAGCTTATGAGTTTGCATTTTCATTAGGCATAACTTAACTTTTGCTTACTTTAAATTTACATATAATGCTATTTGTTTTATTAATATTGTTAATATTTACACATTATATTAAAACCAAAATAATTTATCAAGACAGAGAGGAAAGTTATTGCCTAAATACTCATTAAAACCTTTGTAAAGTAGGAGATGTAATAAAGTTGTTTGCATTATTCATCAGAAGATATTTTAAACTTTCTTGGTACGTTGGTATAAAAGGATTCAACTAAGATGCTCTTCACTGCAATGTTTAAACATGAACATATCTTTTAATGAGCAATATAGTTTAGAATACGTAATGTTTTATGCTAAGATAAACTTTTTAATATTTCTAAAGCTCAACCTATGCTTCATAGATTAATAGTCTGATCTTATAAAGTTAAGAATATAAAAACTAGAATGCTGGTTAAGCATAAATCTCCTCTTTTGAGTTTAGAAATTCATTTATAAATACTGGTTTTGTGAGCTGTACACCTCAATCATTGATTAATTGAACTTATCCTCTTCAATATTCTTCTTTTACCGTTTAACGACAGTCGTTTCGCCTATTCAGCCATTCTCAAGTTGAGCAGTATATGTTCCTTTGTCAGTTAACACTTACATTAAAATAACTTTTTACACACACACTCACAAAAAAATAACGTTAAACTCAGTTTGTTGTACATCTCAGTAATTGGTAACCGAATAGTTAGACCCACTGTTGCGATATGTACTGCGGAACGATGCTTGCTTATTATACGTTGGGAGGAGTTGTTATGGCTTCTATTTTGATTAGTGCATTATAAAAAATACATTGGAATCAATGTTATTATTATTTTTTTAATATAATGTATGTCTTGTTTAAAATATCTGTATATCTCTAAATGTTCCAACGCATTCATGAACTTTCCTTTGTTACGGCAGTGTAATATTTGTAGGGAATCCTAAATGCTGAAGTATTATGCTTACTTTGGATGATGAGTACGGCAAATTCGGATTCAGTTTATGTTGAATGTACATTTCGTTTATATATTGAAATGTGTTCTTAAAACCGTTTTTCAAACGACCTTCCTGTGTGTTCTATATATTTTTTAAGTATGTAAGTTCCATTAATCATAGATTATAATCAATATTCGGAATGGCGACAACAAAAAGTTATAATTCAGTCTTTGCATGTTTTAGTACATTCAGTAAATAGGTCTTTGCGGCTATTGTTAGCGTGTAACATGACAAACAACAATACTCATAAACCAAGAAGTAACAGTAATCACAATTAGTTACTTTACACTATGTAACATTTATTAGGATCATATTGGTACTAAATATTAAACTGTAAGCATTGATGACATAAACCCTGCAATACTGACTCCGTCATCTGAAAAGCGAGCCTTTGTATCTGACACTGGTAGGTCTCGAAATATTCTCATAACTGATTTTATTTTACTCTAATTCACACTTTATGTAATAAGTACGTGAAATTTATATCACGTTTTAGATATAAACTTGCTGCCGCTGAGCAAGTTACACCTGAAATGCTAGTGCGAGTCTGGGAAGAAATCGACTACCGATGGGATGTCTGAAGGATAACCAACTGAAGCCACATAGAACAGCTTTAGTTTAAGGTAAAAAAGACTGGAAGTGTTTTCCTTTAAAACAACACCAAAACCAGCTCTGTACCTTGTTTCATTAAATTTATATGATTTTTTTTCAAAGTTGTAAAGTACTTTTTGAAACAGTCTGTATTATTATATTACAGATATGAGGTAATTGTAGCAATTAATATGTAGTAATAAATTGCCTCATTTGTTCCGTCATGTGACTTTATTTGTCTTGTTCTCAAGACGCGTTTCGGAGTCGGGACTCCATCTTCAGTTGTATCTCTGTAGTAGAGGTCGTCAAAACATTAAAACATTTACGAAGACATAAATATATAATATTACACACACACACACACACACACAAAATTCACATACACATGTATACATAGTTACTGACATATTGTTTAGTGCCCACATTATTTTCATATTTCCTTGCTTTACTAGAAGAGTCACACTGATTCATAAGGAGTCGAATTATATTTGAAATCCATGGTGCTGGACACTTAGTTATAAGTTTTATTTAAATTCTAGCATGTTTATTGTATATCATAATATCTAGTTACATATTATTACATTATTTAACCATTTCGTTAACATTATTGAAAGTATTTATTGCATTCAAAGGCTAAGGAACAATGTCTTGTGTACATTGTGTTATTATAACTAATTACTTCCCCAATGCAGTGACGTAAAGTAATGTTTATCTCTCTAGCCACTCGTTGATCTCTCATACTCCTTCATACTGACGAAGAAAAATGTAAACTTCTTGTTTTATAAAAAAACAAATAAAATTATTTTTCTTATAGATATACTGTACATGTATAAAAAATAAGTACAACCTTTTTTTACCTGAAGTATCCCGATACCGTTCCTCTGTTTCGCAATTATTAAATTCAGAGCTTGAAATGTTGCAATTGTGTGATATTTTATTTTTATATTTTACAATGTTAAATATTAATGTTGAACACAATGGACAATATTAAAATTAATTATTTATTTATTTTTATTATTTCTATAGGTTTATCTATTTTCATCTGATATATCAATAGATAGCATAACGGTTAAAACGTACATCTTCAATGATAAGTAACTGAAAATAAATTTCGTTAAAAAAAAGTTAAATAATTTTATTGAGATTACTAGATCCATGTGTTCAGAATTTAATAAACATTTTCAAAAATAACGTGGAAACACTTAAAATTATGACCTGTCGTTCCTCTGACGCTACAATTCTGAATAGTGTTTAGCCTCTTTCAGGAGCTTCCTTCAGTCCCTTCAGTTCTTCTCTAGGTTCTAGCCTTTAGCCTCTAAAGGTCAATCACATATATAAATATTATAGATATATATTAAATTAATATTTCGAATTTATTTTTTTTATGGGGTAATAATTTAGTAAGAATTATATTACAAAAAATACTATTTCTTAATACATTTACATTATCCGCCTGTAAATTTAGTAAATATAAGTTCCACCGTCAACACTATCCTTTGATAGTTACATTTTTCTATATTTATACTTTTGTTAATTTTTTACAGATTACACTAAAATCAAAAATATTTTAAATAAAGGATAACAAAACACTTGCTATATTTACAAAAATGTATTCTATTTACCTCACCTAAGTTTTTCCTGTTATAGCATTGATAAATTTTAATAATTTACCCTTAAATGGAAATATTAAGAATATTTTCAAAATGATGAATCTTACTTTACCCCGTAGTGGTATAGCTCTTGCCCTCTCTATCACTCTCTTCCGTCTGACACAAAAGACATAAGTACGTCACGCATTGTGCAAAAATCACGCAACTTCACAAGATTTCTTTGTAGACTTGGAAGTCTGATTTTTTTGTCAGAGCCGATAGATCAGTGAGCATTTCTCAGAGTTTTAGGCCTAAGTGTCGTGGAGGTTTTTGCAACCTGAACAATTACTGAAATTCTTTACCAACCATCCACACCCCAAAAATAAGGACAATGGTTAAATTTATAGTAATTTGGGTTATAATTAAGACCTCAACTGTTTCACAGCTTTTCACTGTCAAAAGAATATATAATGTCTTCCTTGTTCCACTTGATGGAACCAGCCCATCTCAGCTACTAAAGAAAAATACTCCAATGAAGCTACAGGAAATAAAAAACTATTTCCCATGATCAGCCAAAAAATACTGTCAGCATACGATGACAAGGATATAAAAGAAGCTTCATTACAGTGATGGATATCGCTGCAGATGATTACATCGCATGTAGCTATCTCCTTAATTTCTGTAAAGATCAGCTCCTTAAAGTTGAGTAGGTCCTTTTTTAAACGACATGAGCACTGAAGGTGCCTAAGATAGAGGAAGAAAAACAGCGTTGGATCCATCAAAGAATAACATATTTTGTTAAAATGTGTAAATTTGTATACTAAATTTATAAATATCATTATTTTAAATTAAACGATCTATATAAATTTCGTCATTTACTTTTACTCCCTTTTCTTAATAGCCCCACAGCCTCTAATGGTATGTCGTGTTTACCACAATTACCATGTATATTTGATCATTATAATCCCTTATTGTTTAGAAATTTTTGAAAATGCAGTAATAAACAAAAGCTGGTTAAAGAGTTTATTACAATTTTGTAAATTGTACGCGACTTTTCTTATAATTTATTTCACATGCATTTCCATCAAGTCCCAAAGATAAATTATCTTACAAAGTACCATATTCAGACTACGTATTTTCTTTCAGAAAGGCTATCTCTATCCTGGATCCACGTTAAAGGCATTTGAAATGAGGATTATTTGAAGGTTCAACCGTTCCTTCAACATTTTCAAACAAAATATCGCTTTTTAAATTTAATACAGTTATTAAACTATATGAACGACCTTGTTAAAAACACTGCGTTTTATAATATACATATTATATTACTTTAAATGAAAAATATCTGAATTTATTGCATATTAAAAAGTATGTCATATTTAAATGTTTCCAAACATAGCTCATGTTACACTAAGTTACTGTAACCTACTTAAGCAAAGTTTGATCTCGTATTTAGAAATACATACGTCTGTATATCAAGAGATGTTTGAAATATTTACACTGTGAGAGAGAATAAATTCTGCCATGTTTGTGTTTAACAAACTGAGAAAATATATTTACAACTTGTTTTATATTCCATTTAATGTAATGAGAATTTTACATATATGAAACTGCTTTCATTTAAATTAGGATTTAAATTAAATACAGGTGTATTTAAAATAACACTTCGTTTTTGTTTTTTTATTCTAAAAACAAATGCTTTAAAATAAAAATAGGTGTGTTAAGGAATAAGACATAAATTTTTCAATCGATTTTTATACCGCTATCACTAATCTCTACGCTTTGTGAGTGCAGACCCCGATTAATGACAACAGGTTTTCATTCTACTTCTGGGATACCTTAAGCAATATTCTGGAATTTAGAAATTCTCTCCCGTTGTACTTAAGCTTGTATTCATCAGAGATCACGTGTACGGGTGTGGAGATCCCGAAGGGTCTAAACTTGATGTACATCATCTTTCCTATCAGGTCTTTCTTGACCAATGCTTTTTCTCTTCCTAATCTAACGCGTTATTGGAATATTCGAGGCCTTGGGGACTCAATTTTATATTCTTTTTTTAAACCCTTTAAGTGACACTTGAAAAATATTCGCATTAAAATTATTTCCTTTTAAATTTAAGTTATATATTTTTTAATAAAGTTATTTTTAAAATGTTTGCATTTCAATATTTTTGGGTACAATTTATCCACAAATGTGAACAACGTGACTCAGTGGTAAGTAAATACGGTAAATAAAAATGAATATTACATCGAAAAATTCTTCTTTTTCATTTACATATAAGACAAATATTTACATTTTTTTAATGAAATATATAATAACAATTTCTATCCTTTAGCAGACAAAGGTAAACTTCACATATCTTGCACCTCCGTCTTAATTTGGCATAGCAATTTGTCAAGTTGCATCGCCATTTTGTGGGAATAAATAGGAAGATGATTTTAAGAGTCTGACCTACTTTCTGGAATACGTCTAGTTTCTCTCAATGACTTTCATGTTTTATTGTTGACTTCAGAAGATGGACGGCCTCTTCTCCTATTTGGTGTCATTGGTTGAGCCTTTACAAGCGTTTCAGCAAGACGAAATTTAAAATGTAAAAGATCAAGCTGGAAAAGGGAAAATCTTACAGTCTTCAATATATTGTAACCATACATTTGTAATAGCCATATCTATGGCATGAAATATCAGCATGATTACCCACTTTCTGGTCCTCATTTTAATGCGATAGCGACTAACTAGGTAATCTAACTTACCAACATTACTTATCGATGGATTTAGTATAGAGTATTTGTAATCCAACAAAACATTTACCAATTTCTTCTTCTGTTGTTGGAATATTCATTATGGCACCAATACTTTCCTGGTGAGCGTAATTATTGTGCATGTTGAAAACTGTTCAATTAAGTTGTTATTTTTATATTTGGAAAAGTAATCTCTAGGATTTATTTCTTCTTCAATTGCAAAATAATCAAATGTTGATGGTTCATATTCATGTGTTTGATGTTGTGTTTGTTTTTAAAAATTTGCATAATTTTTCGTCCAGTGCAATAATTTTTATTTGGCTTTGCAATCATTTGTGGTATTAGTACTGTATCTTCATGAAGTTCTTCTAAATTATCAGAAATAGTTGGCATGTCATTATCTGTATCTGTCTCCTCATTTTCGCTAATTACACAAACCAGCAGAACTTGAGGTTCTACAAGGTCATCATCACTGTCAATGGAACAATCAGAAATAAATCCATTTGCTACCTTTTACAAAATGTCAATTGATTTGATTATCTTATTTCTTATTATTTCAT
The DNA here is from genome assembly GCA_963513935.1 of Aphrophora alni. Lineage (NCBI taxonomy): Eukaryota > Metazoa > Arthropoda > Insecta > Hemiptera > Aphrophoridae > Aphrophora > Aphrophora alni. The sequence continues at coordinate 96,130,187 of OY740768.1, forward strand.
CGAGTAGCACCACGGGCCTAAACAGAAAGACAACAACATTAGGCTTAGGTTTTGTATAGGTTATGTTTAGCCTATAGTTTATAGACGTATCAAAATATTTCTATTTTGACTTTGAATCAACTATGTTTTATGCTGTATAAAAATTAAACTTTGAATACTTTACTTTTGTAACATAAGTAATAAAATGACATAATCACACACTTATGAAATATCATTGCAAATTAGTAAATGAATGTTATAAATTCCTTTACCTAACCTAACCTAATTGTATTACAGATATATAATATTATAGTTTTTGAAAGCATTTAACAAATAATAAATTATAAAAATCTTCTTTAAACTTATTATTTTTCATGAAAAAAAATATACAATTTGCATTTATTGCAATTTTGTAAACAAATTGGAGGTTTAAAAAAATGTGTTATTGTTGATACTGTAACAATAATATTTCATATTGATACACGTTGTCTACATTTCTAGATACAATAATATTTTATGAAATTCTAGTAAGTTTATTTGTCACATTACCATTGTTTTATTTACATCAAAATACTGTTTAGAGTATGTTCTTTAGATTTATATATAGCTTTGAACATAAAACATTTACATTAGAAAGACGTTATGTAAATTACCCTTACCTTCTGGTAAATCCATGATTTTGTCAACTGATCTGTGATTGAAGTTAAGTGTACAATTATGTGGAATGATACCAACCTAAATACGTCTACAAACAAAATAAAGTCTGCAAAAATGTAGACCACATGGTTTAATACAAAATATACATGGAAATAAGACATATAAAAATTATTAAATTTAATATCTACAATTAATTGTAGACGCGGTGACATAGGGGGGTGTCTCGTATTTATCGTATACATCTTGGCATCGCGCTGAAAACCTGATGAAGCTCCCGACTGCTTACCACTTGGTTACCGTCAAGCTTGATGTTAAATTTAATGCATTAATGATACTCAAGTCGTCCCGTCATTTTGCGGAAAATCACAATCTGAAATATGGTGACTCATGTTGATTAACACTCTTTGCTGGGGATTAGAAAAATGTACCCATACTTATAAGGGTTCTTTCCACTTGACCGACAGTCACCTTTCTTACTTTGTTTTTATCCGTAGGATTAATTATTATAGCTGTGTTTTATATAAGCCTCGTATTACTGAGTTTACGTATATATTGTATTATCCACATATTTCTTGTACGGTCACATTTTGTAAAAAAAAAAAAAAAATTGAGCATCAAAAAATATGTAATTTATTTAAAATTTTAATAAATAAGGTTATGGCATATGTATGAATTAACAACTCCTTTATTGTTCGGCCGCCGTTACACAAAATAGTCCTAATTTCATTTCCAAGGGAGGGAATACATTAGTATACTAAGGGATATTAGTAGACATTTGGCTAGGCTACAACACGTGGGTGTAAATCAACTCTCTCTGTCGCTCTCATACGTTGTCATCATTTCTTGGAATTGCTGGTTGTTTCATGTTTTCAATTCGATACGTATTCGATGCCCTTGACCTTCAACTCACATTTTCTTATTTACACATACCATCCTATCTGCACTGGACCACTGTTCAGGACTCGGAGCATCTTTGCATTGTATACATTTGCTGACTTCAAGTAAACGCATATGAGTCTAAATATCTAAGATTGATTAACACACTATAAATATTACATTTTTGTATGACTTTAATTAATATGTATGAAATTTGCAGAGACTATTTCGTTCTTGCTCTTTATGAAGCCAGTTTTGACACTGCAGCCATTTTTTTAGAATATTTTAACTACGTCAACTATATTGTAAGCATTAAAAAAATATTTTGTTTATAGTCCATAGCGAAACTTTGTTCAATTTTTAAAATGTTTAATATTTGGAAATAATGTTATGGTATATGACAAACAAAATTAATATAATTATTTACAAATTTTAAGTTTCCTTTTTTAGCAATGGTTGTTATGAGCAGCACAAGATTGATTCTTTCTCCAGGGTATTGTAATTCTGAGATTATTTCTAGTTATACTAACCACTTAACAAAGCCGTTTACATTTTTTATTCTTTTTTTCTTTCTGAATATTTTCCCCAAATTAAACCCTCATGATATTGGGATAATGGGCAATGTGAAACTTTGTTAGCATATTATAATTATAATTGAGTTATTGTTGGTTTTGTATAGCCGAGAATTAAAAGTTACTAATATAAATTAATTATTTATTTATTATATTTTTATCCACAAATTTTTAAATTTACAATTTTCAATCAAATAAAAAGTTGATCCATTATCGATCAGTTTACAGTTCTTTCTGATGTCAAACATGTCAGTTGGTATGGAGCTATAGCTGTTTCGTCAAAAATCAATGACATCATCATGCCGAACTCAATTGAAACTTGTGCACATGCCAACACTAAAACACTTAACACAAATACTTTAATTGTACTTACCCTTTAGATACGAAACAGAATTGCATTGACGTTAGAAAGATATGTGATAATTTATATACATAATGAAACTAGTTAGAAACCAACAATTAAATTAATTAATACGCTTTATTCTCTTTTTAATAAATAATTAAAATGTTCTTGCTGTATGTGAAATCAGTTTAGAATTATTCTCGTATCACTTGGGGCGACAACAAAATCAAAACAAACTAATTGAGATCAGTTGGCACAGCATGCATTTATCTCTCGTCGTTCAGACTAATGAGGTCTCAAAAGTTCCGCAGGTTCGAGAACGGTTGATGGCATTCCGTTCTAAATCATCATTATTAAGTTTTTTTTTTTTTTTTTCATTTATGTATTTTAAAATGCTGATTCTGTGTTAATTTATTTATTTAATTACACAACCATATTGTAGTGGTGCTGATAATGATAGGGTTAAATGTACTGTTTATAGCAACTTATATAGATTCTAGACACAAAGAATAACAGCCCGTATCGACGTACCTGCTGCGAAAGACCGTTTAATAAACATTCAATCAGTACCACGTACTACAGTGTGACTTGGGTAAGAGATGTCATTTTATTTACAAGCACTAATTGCATTAAATTGGCTTATTTCTTACTATAGTACAATTACTTTGATTGGTTAATTAAATTTATAGAACTGAATGTCACTAGCTAGGGTGAATCCTTGTATTAGAAGAATGGTAGTAGTTTGCCCAAGGTCAATCATTTGCCATTCTTAACTGAATTGTATTATTTGAGTTTAACAAACAACATAAACGTGTAAACATAAAAAACTTCGATCTTCATACGAAGATAACCAACGATTATCTGCTTTACAATTAATGTAGTTGTTGCGATAATGTAAGACACCATTGATCGATTGTTCGTTTCTCCTGAATAGAAACCTGTTGACTCAGATCCTAGTTTGACTCCAAGCCGAGAATTTGTATAACAATAAAGAGTAGAGGCCGGTAGTGGTAAAATAAATGACGCTACTTACATTTGGTGAATTGACTCTAATTTGCGAACATCAAAGTAAATAGTTAATTAATAATTAAAAGGACTGATTTTATTTCACATAATTGGTTTTATTTATTCAATAGTGATCCATAATAATGGTAAAATTATTCGTTATAATTACAAATTCATTTTTTTTATACATATGTGTATTTATTGTTTCCAGTCTTAGAAGATATATCCTTCCAAATAAGATAAATTCAACAAAAACATTATTTTATTATGATGGCGAAAGAACCTGTGCTTAAGTTCTTACAATTCCAAACTTTATCGTCAACCTAGTTAAAATGAATCATCTTTACGAATGGAAAATTTTGGTCTGAAATAAATAAAAAACACTTAAATAAATAAATCAAATTGAGAATTTTGATATATTCGGTTTTCGAAGACAGCCGACGGTTTGGTTTTCGAAGACGGTTTGGTTCGCAAACCAGCCTATTCAGGAGGATTGCGAGAAGAGTTTAACATTTTGTTTTTACGTGTAATATAATTTTGTCAAAATTAGGGTAGCTTGTAAGGGAATGTAAGCCGTTAAAAGCAAATAATTGGGTAACCTAATATTGGTTTCATGATGAAATACTCTACTTGATACGTGATGTTTTCTATTTAATGGAATGCTATATTTTTTACATAAAAACATTAAATCTGTTACAAAATGAAAGAATCACGTAAATTTCCACTTGTGATAATAATTGTAAACATTGTTTTTACTTGAAATAGAACATTAACTTAGTTGTAGGTTGAAAATTTTGATTTTAAGGGGCGTTCTGAAATAATTCCGAATAAATTAAGTAATGTTAAAAGAATACTTCAAAATGACATATATTTAAAACGTTTTGCGTTTCAAGTGTATTTATAATCATTTCTCAGTTTCACACACATCAGGATAAATAAATGTTAAGTATTTATTTATTTATTTTTCGTTCAAGGTTATTTTGTAAACTTCACTTCAATAAAAAAGAGGCAGATAAATTTTCTAAAGTGACGTATGAAAACGATTAATGCAAATAGCCCGGGCGGAAACCGAAGCACACGGCGATGGTGGTTAAAAAAGGTGTCTGTGTGCCGTTAGTTATGATTTATATATAACATCATACCCTTTAAAATAACATCAGAGATAAATAGTGGCATTAAACGGCTTAGGAATTAACAACAGCCTACAAATATATTATTAGGTTTAAATATTATTTGCTTTATTGTTCGTAACAAAGAGAATTTTTTTTTTGTTCGCATCTATAAGGTGAATTACATTAAATTTTTGAGAACGTGGTAATAAATTTTATGTAAATTTTAATCTTATGGAATCATAAATATTTATCTTGATTATTATAATGTCTAATGAATAAAGTTCTTAAATATGTTAGGCAAATTTAATTATAATAGAAAACTGTTAATATTGTTAGTTAATTAGCAATAATTAATGATATTACAATATCCAAAGTAATTTTCATTTACAATTTATTGCTGTGTATGCTTCGGTGTTGAGGATAATGGATACAATTTATGGAAGGCTACAAAAGCTTTCAAAAGACTAATAACACAATGCTCTCCTATTAAGATGAAAGATGGCACTTGAATTAAAAATATTCAGGAAAAAACAGATTTTTTTAGTTGTTTAGAGGACATACTTAACCACATCCAGGTTAAAAATATGCCAACAATATTTAATAATGATAAAACATCTTCTTTAACAAATCGGGTGGTCCCGAGTTCTCTGAAGAGTCGTAATTTAAGGAAAGGGTTGAAAAATCTGTTGTTTTTTTATTATCTCTTAAAACGTGTATTTTAAAAGAAATTAAATTAACTTTTAAAAATCATAATAATTTCTAAAAATTGGTTTTTAATCTTTTTAATGCAATTAAAATAGACCGAGTTGTGGTCTTTTTAAAGTGGATCTGAAACTATCTCGTGTAAAAACACACGATGTTTACGCGCTCTAAATTAATAACTACATATCAAAAATTATAAAAATACAGATTTTAGACTAATCTTTATTTTGGGCCTAATTTGCTGCTCTACAATAACAAATACGTAGAAGTTATGATTAAAACAGGAAAGAAGAAAATTCTAAATATACATAAAATAGTTTCACATTGTTGCAGTGATACTATTTCTCTTTAAAATTTTGTGAAGTTTGGATAAATTTGATCGAATTTTACTTGTGAGTGACATTTTGAATATTTATAGAAATATTTAGTAATTGATTTGTTTTATAAATAAACTAATTGGTAAAGTAAACTGCAACTCTGCGTTATAAAAAAAAATATGGTTTTTATTTGTTTAGATATAACATTATTATATTTTGACGTATGTTTTTACATTGAACAGTCGAATATTAAAATATATGTCTTTAAAAGTTATGTTTATTTTGGGGTACAAAAATAGTTAATTTGTATAGTAACTTCAGTGTCTTATTTTTATAAGATTGATTTTCATAGAAAAGAAACATAAAAATGAAAATACCTTTATCAACATTTAGAAGAGCTTTTGAGAATAATGGTTAAAAAGAATAACTTTAAAAAATTTAATATTATATTTTTTTATTCTCAATTAAAAAAAAAATACTTCGATTATTTAATTCATCTTTATTTGTATTCGTAAACATTTAGTAAATACAACCAGTAACACAACATAATGTGGACTCCTTATTGTAAAATAATTGGTTTAATATTAAAAGAACAAAACTTGTTTAATTCAAAACTGTTAATGTACATAATTTTGTAAATGACGTAATCTTAACTGAAACCTAAAATACCATTTGCTATTTTTACTGAATGACAAAATAGATGCTAATTTTAGCAGCAGATATTAAATTTAACTATCTCTGCCGATATAACTTAGCTAAATATACCAATGAAATATAAAATTATATATTTTGCTCTTGCACAAATTAAATGTAAAAACATAACAAGTGTTTTTGATTTAACTAAGGACCAAAAGAAAACTTTGGAACAACCAAACATAAAGTATAATTATGAAATATTATATTCTTTACAAATATCTCTTTATACAAAACCAGCGAGCTATATATAAAGATAAGTTAAAGGAAACGGATTTCTAATAATGATGTAAAGAGGCAAAGTTTTTCAGTTGAAGTGACCCTTATAGTTTGTGGGAGTGGGATCAATACCCCTCTTGGGAACAAGTGAAGTTGTTAAGCATTTCATATTTCATAATGTGGCTAATATACTCTACTGATGAGGTCTATTAGTTAATACTCCTTCTCTTAGTCGGTCTTGAAATATGACGCTATTATTTGATCACAACACAAACAAATTCATAGTTTGATTTACATTTATTGAGTTGTGATTAAATTTATTAAATACGAATACACATCACGTATCATTAACTTAAAATAATAATTATAATTATGGTTCCGTAATAGGATTAAACTTTCATAGAATTTTAAATACGAAGTAAGATAACGATAAAACAAGTTTAAATCACAAGGTTGTCCAATTTCAAAACTGAAATAATTATTCATATCCTTAGAGATATTGACTAGGAATACCTAGAGTAGAATAGCAACAGTAAGGAATATTAAAATTTCCTTTTCAGCATTAAATATGTCTAGAAAGACTTGTAATGCCTTCAGACAATACAGTTTAAAGGCATATAAGTTTCTCTGAAAAATAATATATTATTTCAGAGTTAATGGCAACTTTCCAGGAAGTAATGTTTTTATTCCCTGTCTTGGACTTCGAGATGAGTCATATTATGTGATATTGAGAAATATTAAACAGAATTAAAGAGAAAAGTTAGTTAATTACATGTGTTTTATATTTAGTATAATTATACATTACTCTGTTCTACTTTAAATTTTAATTAGTCTGCTATATACAATAATTGCTAAAACTATAACTGTTTGAATTTGTTGACTTTTTTAAAGAATCCCGTATTATTAATAGACATATCTCAGGTATAGAATGTTTATCTGATATTTAAATCGTTTTAAGATATTCTTGAGGTGTGAAATACGTTCACATCGAACAGGAAAATACTCTTTTTTTTTTTTAATGCTCAGAGTAACGTTTCTTAACATTCATATTGTTGAAATGTCCGCAATAATGTCGAAAAAACACCGCAGCGTACAGCCCAGTTATTCAGTTGTAGGTTTGCATTTTCATATAATGTTATTTATATTATTCTAATACAATTAAGGTATCGAGCTGTTTCCTGAAACATTTCATGTAATTCTGTAATTTGTAATATAATTATTGTAATTATTATAATTCATGTAATTACTGTTAAAATGCTTAAATTTATTGTAACTGCCATCTCAATAATATCTCTTATGGAAGTTAGACCAATATTGTATTATTTTATGACTAACGAAGTATGATTCCGTCTGTCTGGGCATATCAATTCTCAAAATATTATTAATTGTTTTGCAGGAATTTGACGGTGCATTAGGAAGATCGTTTCGTGAAGAAAAAATCTGCGGATGTTTCTGGTAATCATATATATTGTTTAACACGACTGTCAATACAGAAATATACCTCAGAAGGACTCTATAATATTTTCAGTGAAAGGGAGCGTCGTTGGTAAGGATTATTTCAAAATAATAGAGCTACATCTCAAACGTCCCATGCTTCACTAGCTCGCGTTTAAGTATACAGAAAAAACAAATTATCACCACAGATCTGTGGCTTGTACATTCCTCATGTTTATCTGTAAGACTATTTGAAAATTATTGAAGTATTTAGTCAAACCGTTTTTTGTCAGTTGTGTCTTGACTTGATTATTAGAGCACAAAAATGCATTTCTTTGTAGAGCCTTCATTGCAAACATATTTTGAAAAATAAATGTTTAAAACTAAAGAATAAACGAAGGTGTTAAATTTGTGTTGTTTAAGTTTTTATTTGTTACTTCATTCGTAAAAGGGAATGTATCGCCACGTCAGTTGCTGCTGTTGAGAAGACCAGCTTTCAGCGTCGGTTGACATGTACAGTTTATGCTTTGCTATTTCCTTGTGAATCGTAAGAAGTTCTAATAAAAGTTAATGTAAATACTCTAATATCATCAGAATTCGTTATTATGAATAATATAAACTAAAACAATAAAACACATGTTATATTCCATAGAGTGTTTCACCTATCGTGAATGGGGGTGTGGAAAATTCAAGGGCCCGTAGCTGGTTCTATACCTTTTTTCCCATGAAGTCTTTATTCTTCTCAGGTCTTTCTTAACCAACTCTTATTTTTTTTCCGACTTTGACGGTATAAGTGTATTTGAGCGATAGACGTTTATATTTTATGTTTTTTTCTTCGTTATATATAAACGCCACACCTTGGTGCTGTCAGTTATTTTGTCCATAGCACGTTGTAGTTGAGCAGGAACATCGACCACTTCGGCTAATATCAGTATCGTCTGCAATTCTCGATTTTCTTATATTGGGAATATAGATTGTGTAGAACGCGTATAATAAAGGTCCCACAACACTCCCTTGTGGCTCTATAAAATATATCTTTTTAAACCTGAGTAGCTGTGTAAATTGTTATTCTAAATAGCTTATTTGAAACGTTAGAATCAGGCAGTCAACTTTATGTAAACTTTTATCCAATTTATTAAATTATCCTTTATGTCCATAATTGTCAAAAAATTGATCAACGTCCAAAAATATAAACGTTAAAAAATAGAACCGAGCATATTTTAATTTCTTCTAAATGGTTCTTAACCATATTCGTGATGCGGTGCACATGATCTATTGTAGCAGTGTTTTTTCCTAAATCTATATTGATGATAAGTTTATTTTTATTAAAGATAGGAATAAGTCTTTTCAAAAAATAAACTTTCAAACGACTTGAACAAAGACTACAGGGAGTAGGGAAATTAGTTTATATGAGTATATATTTAAACGGGAAAACAGCAAATATGAAGTTTGTTATTTTAACTACACCTCTTCTTGGTCGTTCTTTTGGGATTATACCAAAGACAAGATTCTTTTAAGTATAGATATCCTTCCCTATTTATAAAACAAATCAATTACTGAATATTTCTATAAATATTCAAAATGTCACTCACAAGTTAAATTCGATCAAATTTATCCAAACTTCACAAAATTTTAAAGAGAAATTATATCACTGCAACAATGTGAAACTCTTTTATGTATTTTTAGAATTTTCTTCTTTCCTGTTTTAATCATAACTTCTAGGTATTTGTTATTGTAGAGCAACAAATTAGACCAAAATAAAGATTTGTCTAAAATCTGTATTTTTATAATTTTTTATATGTAATTATTAATTTAAAGCGCGTAAACATCGTGTGTTTTTACACGAGATAGTTTCAGATGCACTTTAAAAAGACCACAACTCGGTCTATTTTAATTGCATTAAAAAAATTAAAAACCAATTTTTAGAAATTATTATGATTTTTAAAAGTTAATTTAATTTCTTTTAAAATACACATTATAAGAGATAATAAAAAAACAACAGATTTTTCAACCCTTTCCTTAAAATTACGACTCTTCAGAGAACTCGGGACCACCCGATTTGTTAAAGAAGGAAATATTTTAAAGCCACTTCCCACAGTTTTTTGTTTGTTGGGATTTTAACTTTTCTTTTCCGAGAAAAATTTTAAGATATTTTGATTTTACTGGTGCAGAAAAATAATCAATAAATCTAAAAGTTTTGTTTACAATATAGATACTTCATATTACACGTCTTCATCATTCCTATACTAGTAGCAGGTGTAGGACTTAAATACCAGACTTTTATTTAAAATATTCCGTTCCGTCATTTGGTCAGTTCCAAGCTAACACGATTGTTTGATTTCATTAGCCTACGAACGTAGGTTGACTTGGCTGTTCGATTGTTTGATTATTTTAAGCTCTTTCCTTCCTTTTTTTATTAGGCGATGATGACCGAGAGGTTTGTTCCTTTAGTCAACAAGGAAAACATTAATCTCAAGGTCTACCCTGACTTTGCTCTCTGTGAAATACACAACCGTTTTGAAAGAAACTATTGTACCATGCAGTAATGGTCGGTCTTAGAGGTGGTTCCTTTTATATTTGGTTCATATAAAGGTGTCTGTTCGCTATTTATGAAATCATAATCAACAGGTTCACAGTCGAAGGGACCAATAGTATTTTTTGAACATGTTGTGGTTTGATTTTATATAGGAAATTTACATAAATCAAATGATCCCATACTAATCTTTGTAACTTCTATAAACAAAACTTGAATATTTATTTCATTTCTTGCTGTATTGTACTTCATAAATAAATGTTCCTTTTATTAATGGCCTGTATAATAATGTATACAATAATTTTAGTAGTACACATTACTATAACTAATTACTTTGCGTTAATTTATGGTCTATTAGTATTATATTTATATTTTTATTTATATTTATATTTATATTAGTATATAACATTTAATCGTAATTTTTCTCTTGTTTGAACACGGATTTCTAATGTTAATAAGGGAAATAGGTAATTTTTTTTAATGAAATTTCGTTTATTAACAATATACAGAGGTGATATCCATATACGAGAAATTGGACTCTTCTCAATTTATGTGAGTAGTCTTTTTCTATATAACAATATTTCACTGCGCTATATGTAGCCTATATGTGTATTTTATGCTAATTTATATATATATATATATATATATATATATATATATATATATATATATATATATATATATATATATATATATATATATATAATTTGTTAGTTGTACCCTCCAGACCCGCAAAATGTTAGTATTATTTTTGAGAGTACAATTAACCAATTCTACATGGTAACCCTAACAAATGATGCGTCATTTTAAAGAAACAGTTATCGCAAATTGAGTAACTCTGAGATCATTATGTTGTCCCATGTCACCCTATTGACAATTCAAAATATTATATGTACTCGTATTTTTCACTGAAACTTAAAAGGATTTTCATTAGAAAAGATTGAGAAAACTAGCTAAAATTGAGAAAACTTTATCAGTGTAATTTTTCTAGAAAAATCTTGATAGGGTTCGTGGTCCATAGCAAATTTAGTTAAAGTGCTCAAATTTTAACTTTTGAAACTTCTCTTATTTAAAGGATATATCAAATCTTATTCAACATATAAAACAATATTGTAAAAATGAGTAATAAGTTGGTTGCGTCAGTTCCATATTATAAGCCCCCGTTATATATAGAGTCAAAGAAATGGGGTTTACAGTAACTGTATTGTAGATTAAATTAACTTAAAATGGAATGTTACACAATTGTTTTTAAAATTTCATGTTAGCCCCCTCCCTCCGATATCTTTATACCACTTTGTGCCAAGAGCCCCAACAGGGTTGTCACAGCATGTTATATATTTTTACGGTTGTTATCTAATTTATTAGCTTTATAATGAAACTACCCTTAAGCCCTAGTAAAAAATATGTGACCATACTAACCAAGATTATGTTTTTCAATTTTCTCATTCTTTGTTACTATAAACACAAGAATATTGAGAAAATCTAAATTAATATTTTTTGTCTCTAAATAATGTCCTTCTTTGAGTTGATTCACATTAAATATGAACTTCAGTAGGATTTCATATAGTCGGGGTGAAATTGAATTCTCCAGTTCACAAAGCAAAAGATATTTACAATATATCTCGAAAGACAGATATGGTATCAGTTATAATCTGGGAGTAATAAACTTGGAATTTTTACAATTCGCGTACATTGAATTTGTTGGTTTTGACGTAGTTTTAAGTAATTTATTTTACTGTGTATTTAATCAATTCTTATTTTATGAATGTTAAAACAATCTCAATTCGTTCAACACAAATATCTTAAATAGTTTTGAATAAACGTATCAGTGAAAATAAATTTTCTTATTTGTAAATAATTGTAGCAACCTGGGTAGGGATTAAAATCTATCAAAAGTTATATAGGGATCGATTGAATGTATTTTATATAAGATCGACTAACAAACCAACAATTATATATCGTATTTTTCTTTTAATTCTGGAAATATTTTTCCAATATTCACAGATTAAAATATAGAATATATGGTAGACTAATTAACATATTAGTAACACTAAATAAACTTTACCAATTCACTAAAAATACCAACAATTGTGGAAAAATAATCAATCAATAAAAAGAAGAAAATACAATTTTCCATACTATAAACTGAGCAATGCTGCACTGAAACATGCTCGATCTTCCTAGTTCTATTTATTTATTGTGAACATGATCAAGTGGTATGTGAAAACACATTATAGTTATGAGCGGTGAAAATGTGAAATCCTGCGGTGTGAACATCAAAATTGTACGTTTAAAATACAACCAACATGCCCGGTGTTGTGTCGAGATAACGCCAAATGAAATATATACAGACGTGACGAAAATACAAAACCGAGATCTTAAAAATATACGAGTCTATATTTGTGAACATTCTGCAAATTTTTGGGGGATATAAGTACAGTTAAAGTTATAAATATAGTCGCCTCAGATCATACATATGATAATTACCACTTTACCCAGACTATTACTCTATGACGAGCGAAGCGAGATATTGTTTTAACCCAATCATATAACATTTGTCTTATGCTTGCGATTATTACGAAACTTGTATTACCAAGCGTCATAAAATATAGGAATATTAGAAGGATTTTTATTAATAAAGTATATTTTATAAAACATAAAACAATCGGTATTAAATGTTTACTGTTAGTAATTATAAACAAAATAACTATATAATCTTCTTTAATATAATGTTTTCTTTTGTTTATATATATTTTACCTACTTCATACCGCCTACACCATGCAACCAAACAAATATAAAATGTTGAAGTTTTTTGTTGTTTTGCTTATATAACATGCACTCTAGTTCCACGTTATAAGCCGTGGCTCGTATAATCCCCTCCTTGTAAAGCAGTTTATCCACAAAACATCTGTGTCCCACACTTTAATCTAAAAAATTCTGTTCGTGAATTTAGGCATAACCTACAAAACACAAAACCATGATATTTTTTAACAAGTTATATAAAAGTAAGTTTGCTAATAATATTTTGAATATTCGAATATATAATAATGTGATGGATATGTTAAAAAGATTTTTGAATTTTGCGGTTTAAAGATATCCTGAGACAAAAATGCTGTGTTTTAAATGCCGTCTGTCTTTTGTCGTGAGTGTTGTTCAAACGAGAAGACCAATTCTGATTAAATATGCTGCTATAAGGTCAAAAGTCTGAATTTCTTTGAATTGGCTTAAGTTATTAGATGAAATTTTACTAAAATGTTGTTTCTAGGAAACCAATGAACTAATTCTGATAATATATTATATATATATATATATATATATATATATATATATATATATATATATATGTTGTTATAAACAAGATCTAATTTCTTAAAATTGTATCTACCGATTTCATTTAAATTACTGTGAAATGGCAAGATATACCTTGAGAACATGTTTTAATGTGAATCAATTTTGAATCTTTATTTAATAATTAAATAAATTAAATATTTTGTATAAATCTAGATCTGTGCTAATGGTAAATATTTTCACCATTTGACTGACAGTTGCTAGATGAATAGTTTTATTTGGTAAATATTTGGTTTGGTGTTAAGAATGGACATGTGAACAAGTTTGAGCAATATATTTGAATCGTTTATTTAATTTACTGACATAATCTGCTGAAGTTGCATGTTTAAATTAATGATCTTGTGGGAATTATGTGTGTGAAGTTTTCGACTTCAAAAACTTTCATTAATTTCGCATTATTAATTGTTGTAAAAATAGCAAACTACAAGGAACAGAGAAGTTGTGAGTGACACGAAATATTTGTGAAAGACAACTCTGGTCTGCGTATAAAGCAAACAGCCAGCTGTTGTAGATACCAGCAGTAAACAAGTTCACATAGGCTTGCTAGTTCTCGTCAAATGTGTTGAATAATGTGTTGTTACGTTATTAGCTTCATCTCTCGTCAAATGAAACTACCATTTGGTACACAAAGATATTTTACTACATAAAAAGGAGTTCCCCCCACCCCACCTCAGATTAAACGGGTCAACTATTCTGTAATGTGTTGTTTTATCATAATGTACTGACAACCTCATTGGGAGATCATCCGGAGATGGAATAATTGAAATTCCGAAACGCGTAATGAACAAGTAATTTAAAGAATTTACACATTAAGTCACATAGACAGACATATATTTTTTTCTTATTTCATATTATGACGACTATATTTTATAATTAAATTAAAATTATATTTTTTATTATTAATCTTGTAAAATATGCAACCATTTATGAGATTCTTATAGGCTGTTGATAATGAAATGTAGGAATTTCAGTTCTTGAAGCAAAACTAAGCTTCTAATCAAAACGTAAAATCATCTTCAAACCTTAAAGACGAATTGAAATTATTGAAGTTGCAAATATTTAGTTTTTTTTTAACGTTTTACCTTACGATTTTAGAGCGATTTTATTCAAGGAATTTTTTGTTTGGTATCCGTCTGCAAAAAAAAATACAGGTTTTTGACGTTGCTAAAAACTAAACACTCGGTCATGGAGTTTATATAAAAACGTAATCTCTAAAAATTTATTCTAGTGTTGATTAATGACACAAACCAATATGAAAAATTGTAATTAACTAAATAATAAAAATAATGTCTTTATCACATATAATTATATTTGGTTTTACAGATGAGTGTGTGAGAAAGTTAGTGCAATATTTTTCCCCCATTTATTAGTGAAAATTTTCATAAACAACAATCAAAACTTAATATAAACAATAATATATGTATTATATATATATATATATATATATAACTTTGTAAATTTTGTATTCTTAGATGAGAAAACGAGAAAACAACCCTATAATAATAGTTGTATAATGTGTATTACATAAATTTTTTTATCTTTACACTAGTTCCACGAATCTTTTATATTTCCAATCATACTAATATATTTTCTGTATGTAGAAATATAATGAAGTTCTGCCATCGAACGATTTACAGCGGTCTCAGATATTAACAATATTTTAAAATAATCATCTACTCATTATAATAAACTTATTGTACCTTTAAGGCCTAGGACAACAATGAGTTTCTCTCGTCCTCTCGCTGAATTTAGTTTTAAATTATTTGGAATAGAAAAATAATCACATCGTTTATTTATTTATTATTATTATTTTATATATAGGCCTATATATATATATATATATATATATATATATATATATATTATTATTATTATTATTATTATTATTATTATTATTATTATTAAACTGTTCAATGGCGTCTATAGCGGGAACATGAAAAATAGGAAACAAAATATGACCCAAAACATGGTAAGGGGAAAACCAGAGCCCATTACAACTTGCAATATGGAGCAATCGAAAGTTATACAAGCTTGACTCGTCGACAAAACGATATGTCACCAGAGGTACTTAAAAGATATATTCTTAAAATGATTTTAAAAACTACCAAAATCTACGCGAACTTATCATTTGGGTTGTGTGCAACTCCCACAATATTCATTGAAAAGTATCTGTAGAGCAGAAGCACTGGTCTGAACGCTGAAGAACGGTGGACACAGGAATCAAACTTTTTAACAAATACAGACTGGTTCGCTGTACCCAAATATTCGGTTCGCTGCGGCTACCTTTGAGATTCTAGCCAGAGTGAGATGGAGTAATAACAAGGTCGATTTCACTTGAGTTACTTAGGGAACTGCCAGAAGTGGTAGACGGAAGAAGAAACTGTAACATATGCTGGAGTGCTCTTCGAAAACCTCTGCAAGAGTCTCTCCGCGCGATTGGTAGAAAGTAACTGACACTAGAGAACTGAACGCATGCTTCAATAAAGAAGAACTTACAATATCCAAACCACAACCAAATACAAGGTTATTTCGAAAGATTGTCACTAAATGAAATTCTACAGAAAATTTAGTCCCCCGCCCTCAATAGTATTTAATTTCTATTGTGTATCTAATTCAAAACCAACAATGCACAATAATAATCTCTCATGAGATTTTGAAGAGTAATGAGAATTGTACAGAGGTGAGGTGGACAAACAGAATTGGATATATTTTGAAATTAGGTACTCTAGAAACAAGTTACAGTCACGTTTATTTCGTACTTAAAATTTAATTTTTTCCAATATTAATTAAATAGTCAATATTAGGAATGACTATTTTACATTTTTTGCTATTCATTTATTAAGTACATATTTTAATAAATTCCAGAGACTAAAATTGTCTAATAGTAACAATAATTGTAAATTAAACATAATTCAAAATTGTGTATAATTTTTATTTTGACGTATTAATTTTTGTATACATTTTATTTTAAATTATCACCAGGGATATGTTTTTATTCAGCTCGTGTGTTTTTACATCTATTTGTTTTTGTGGGTTTATTTTAAAATGCGAAGGACGTAGGCTACTGTTAAAATTATAGGCACGACTAAAATAATAAATAATATAATCAAAAATTGGTGATTACTTATTCGTCATTTTACAGATTTACAATTAATTTCTCCATTATCTGTTTTTAGTTTATGTGTTAGTAAGCCCCGTACTTGTAAACAACGCTAGAACGTAAGGCTTGACAATCAAAATTGGTAAATAATATTGTACAATCACTCTGTATTGTACTAAAAGTTGAGATTAGGAAGGAATCATCTTACAGGAGATTAGGAGATTAGGATTACATCTTCAATATGTGTGTATTTTCGCTCTATAATCAATATCAACTTGATACATGAAGTGAAATTCAGAGAGAATGTATTTAGGTATCCTGCATGGTAAACTCTATGTGGTCTTACTAAACAATACAATCACACTCTTTAGTATTTGAATTACTACTCATTTCAATGTTTACAAAAATGTATACTATTTATTTTGTAATAAAAACTAGTTTATTTTTTTAAGTTCAGGATGATTTTCATATACTTTACTTGTTTAACTCATTGGTTTTACAAATCTTTCAAATACATTATAACTTGTATTAGTTAAAAATCTCAAAGCTAAAGTATTAGCTAAAATATTATTGTGTAATATTATCCATAATTTGTTGTATAATAAAATTGGTTGGTCTAAAAACTAATTAAACTTATTGTGTACAGTAAAACTTTTTTTTTCATCTTGATTACAAAACAATCGAAATATTTTCTCTGTAATGTCACTTTCCTACGAACACATCGTTTCTCTTGACAGAATCAGTAGTGGAAGTCTTTAATTGTCAACACCTTCTACATCGTCAGCTTCTTTTTTATATCAACATAAAATTAATAATACTATTCATATTTTATAAATAGCTGAAGTTTGTTTTTATGAGTTAGGATAGCTAATAATCCAATAGACTAAGATCAAAGAGCCTTTAGTACCACAGGAATGCGATGAAGTGGGACAGAGAGTGTTATCGTGGTGAAGCATGGCCGAATATGAATGATAGCCTACTCTCTCCCACTATCTAAAGAATTTTACAGTCATAAATTAGTCTTTCTGTACCTGAGATACAAATTTTCTCGAATATGCATGAAGTGATGGGCATTGATTTGATATTGTGTTTTACTTTTGTCTTGTCGTGTTCTTAGTCCCTCACTTTAGAGAATTTTTGTTTTTTACATAGGCCTAATTACACGTTAAAAAAGCATAATTCGTTACCAGTTATAACGTTTTTATAAATTCTGGGCAAATTTTGAATGAATTTAAGAAACGAAACACACATTTTCTGTTGTTCTTCTACTCCTGAGTCAGATGCTTTGGAACTGTTTATATGTAGATTTTCCTTTATGGTCTAATAATGAGTAATAATGTCATTAAGTATTCATTCTTCCCGTTAAGTGTTGATCAGAGGTGATCTAATGTTGCACCACATTCTGTGGTCTCGCTTTCGTCGCGTTTTCATCAGTTCGTGCTGTGTTTGGGCTTCCACGTTAAGGATTCTTTCTACACGGATGATTTGAACAGCATGCCTAAACTGATTTGTGTTACCTAAAAACCTGAAATCAGTAGTAGATTTTCATCTCCGTAAATTGGTTTTGAGTTGTTAAATATTTTTGAAGTGTTTTATTAAAGTATGGCACAAAATTTGAACGCGTTATTCTGTTTAATTTTATTAAACTCCTTTTTAGTGACTTTAAGGAAACAAACACTTACAAAAACTATAGTACAGCCAAATCTATTAATGTTACGAAATTAATAATTGATGTAAATATAAATAAATGTTGTAACATAACTGTTATTTTATAGCTGTAGAATTAGTAATCTCACAAATGCTCCAATTAGTTGTGAAAGAGTAAAGTTAGTGTGGTTAATTAGAGAACTTCGTATAAGGAAAACATATTTAGCAATAGTTGACAGAAGTAGAGGTGCACTAACGTACATATTCCATCGATCACAATACAGTGCAGCAACTATTCCCAACTGTTTACCATGTCATACAATGACAGAAGAGTTGCATGTCGTGTACCTTTGACGAGGCTGTTCAATTATTCAGTTTGTAAATTCCCTTTGAAACAAGTCAACAGCGACTTACTACTGTTTATTCCTAACATACTGTATCGATTCCGCTTGATATTTAGTTCAGTATAATAGAAATTTAACCTCTTCTAGTTTACATGTTAGTTGGAGGTTAATATCCACGTTTTGCCAAGGAATATTATTGTTCTATTACTTTTTTTATTTTTCAGAAATAAATAAGGACGAAATAGAATAGGAAATGTATTGCAACAAATACATAATATGTGTATCTATACTAAAAATCTATTAAAACATTACTGTTAAAACAGCGCCAACAGTTTTAAAACCCAATCACAGATGCGTTATTTAAAAACTGTTGCACATGTCTTAATACATAAACAAAATACATAACTACATATATTAGTTTTTTTTAAACTAAAACTATATACATGTGCAGTTTCATCAACAACTCCGACTCCCTACAAATAATATTAATAAATAAAAACTGAATTAATAATTATATTAACAGAAAATCAAATGAAAGTAAAAGAAACCGTATAAAAATCTATTGCGGGGATTTTATACGGTTTTATACATTTTATATAATTCTTGTGGCACAATACCTACCAAATCATTAATAATATTTACCTTATTCAGCCACAGTAGATTAATGTTATAATTACTAATTGAAATATAAATCCAGTTAATTTTTTTAACATTATATAAATTATTCTGCATAAATCTACTTTAATTATGAATACTTACTAACATTAACGTTCTTAAATATGTACATAAGGTGTCTACAATTAGTGAAATAAGAAGTTATTTCTTTGAATAGGCTATATTAAATAATGAAGGGCATTACTTACTGCCCTGTAGAATTCCAGATCCTGTTTTTAAATGATTACATAGTTACATGTTACATAGTGACATCTATAAAATACATAAGTAGAGAGAAAAATGGAAACAAATTATTAGAAAGTGACTTTATCAAATTCCCGCGTTAAAATAACTAATTATAGAACTCTATGTAACCCCTAACGGCTTTAAGACATCAGATGAGGCTCCGTCGCACGCCAAAATACTACGTAAGCTTCGAATGCACATAAGCTAAATACAATGTCTTGCAACAATTTAGCAGTTAGTAACCCGCCGATTTGTGAGACTCCGTAGTATTTACATAAGATAATGAACGTGTGTAAACATTATCTGATCAAATTTTAGTTTATGTTTCATTAAAATTGGTTAATACGAAAATCAGAACTGTTGATATATTTCATGCATTTTTTAAATATTTACAGCAACGCTTTAGTTTATTAGTTTGTTTGATTTAAACGCCAATTAGAAATAATTTTTTTTTAATTTTCTCTATTTATTTTACTCATATATTTTTGCTCTAATAAATTCAGTTTTTTGACAAATTTTATACATTTCCTTAAAATTTATGACAAAATATATTGTTGTTTTTAAGTGACAAAATTAGTAGATTTTTTTTAATAGAGTAATAAAAAGTTTTGATAACTAGTGTAGTAGTTTTTAAGTTGTTTACAACTTTTTTCTTGTGATTAGAGATAATCCATATTCTTGCGTATTTGGGGAGGGGGGGAATTTCTACAACACATTCTATAACTATCAAAGTTGGTGTATAATTAAAACATTACTTATTTATAATTGAAAAATTATTAAAATCTGTTCAGAGTTTACAAAATAATAAATTGTTTTATATTAACTTCTGGCATGCGATACGAATTAATTGGGAGAGTATACAAATAGAATGATCGAATTAGGGCTTCTCATTATATATATATATATATATATATATATATATATATATATATATATATTTCAATCAAAAATGAAGAATAAGAATGTTTATAATTGTTTCGTGGAATATTGACAATGATGGCCTTGTTTGCCATTTGCGTTTTTTAGGAATATTTAATACAAATGTCTTTTTGTGGTATTTTATTCTATCTGTTTAGTACGAGGTTTTTGTCAGTTAAAGTGCAGTATCTTACTAATTTACGAGGTTATTGATTGATATTCCTTTAAAAGTTTGAAATATAATAATTAAGCCCAGGTAAAGAAAGTCTTAAAATATAACAATTAAAATACGTACTATGGCTATCAAATAAAATTTTATTAATGTAAATACGTACTTAACACGTCATCATATTCAGATAATTAATAGTGCCGAAGGCTGTACTTAAAGTATCTTATTTAATTTGAATTACGTCAGCTAATAATAACGATGTAAGCATTACCCCTCGGTGCTGACGTCAGTATGCTCGTTGATTATATTCTTTGGGATTGTTATATTATCTAAGGTGGTTATTACACAAATTTATAATTTATATATATATATATCCGGAGAATGTTTATGATAATTTATAAATGTTAGATAAAATGAGTAAATAACTGACCGAGAGAAGCTAGGTCCTGTATTATCTCGTCAAATTGACATTTCGTCAGCGTGTTTGTGTTTGTTATGCTGCTACAACCAACACTTCTATAAATTGTTATGCAATTTATTAATCAGCTTTGTATAACTAGATGGAAAGATGTATTTAGAAGGTTTCTTTTCTTTTTCGTTTTAAAGTGGTTGCTAGTCACGGTTCTAAGACATGGGAGAAGTGCTTCGGAATACAACGCTCTTCGAAGTATTAAATAAAAGTGAACGAGACATAACTAGCGGTCATATAACAAAACACGTCAAGTAAGAAATGAAATTTGAACTGGGTTTTTACTTACCCAGTATGGGATAAGTTTGGTAATCACAAAAAAGTCGATCTTTGTTTTTGTCTGATATTTACGTTTCATAGCTTTAGGAAAAAGAAAGAGTGATTCTCGACTAGTTTAACCGTAATTGTTTTCGGCGTCATTCTCGACTAGTATAACCGTGGTTGTCTTTGACGCCATTCTCGACTAGTTTAACCGTGGTTGTCTTTGACGCCATTCTCGACTAGTTTACCCGTGGTTGTCTTTGACGCCATTCCCAAGTAGTTTAACCGTGGTTGTCTTTGACGCCATTCTCGACTAGTTTAACCGTGGTTGTCTTTGACGCCATTCTCGACTAGTTTACCCGTGGTTGTCTTTGACGCCATTCTCAACTAGTTTAATCGTGGTTGTCTTCGACGCAATTCTCAACTAGTTTAACCGTGGTTGTCTTCGAAGCAATTCTCAACTAGTTTAACCGTGGTTGTCTTCGACGCAATTCTCAACTAATTTAACCGTGGTTGTCTTCGACGCAATTCTCAACTAGTTTAACCGTGGTTGTCTTTGACGCCATTCCCAAGTAGTTTAACCGTAATAATTGTCTTTGACGCCATTCCCAAGTAGTTTAACCGTAATTGTCTTCGACGCCATTCCCAAGTAGTTTAACCGTGGTTGTCTTTGACGCCATTCTCAACTAGTTTAATCGTGGTTGTCTTCGACGCAATTCTCAACTAGTTTAACCGTGGTTGTCTTCGACGCAATTCTCAACTAGTTTAACCGTGGTTGTCTTCGACGCAATTCTCAACTAATTTAACCGTGGTTGTCTTCGACGCAATTCTCAACTAGTTTAACCGTGGTTGTCTTTGACGCCATTCCCAAGTAGTTTAACCGTGGTTGTCTTTGACGCCATTCCCAAGTAGTTTAACCGTAATTGTCTTTGACGCCATTCCCAAGTAGTTTAGCCGAGGTTGTCTTAGACGCCATTCCCAAGTAGTTTAACCGTGGTTGTCTTTGACGCCATTCTCTACTACTTTAACCGTGATTGTCTTCGACGCAATTCTCAACTAGTTTAACCGTGGTTGTCTTCGACGTCATTCTCGACTAGTTTAACCGTGGTTGTCTTTGACGCCATTCTCGACTAGTTTACCCGTGGTTGTCTTTGACGCCATTCTCAACTAATTTAACCGTGTTTGTCTTCGACGCAATTCTCAACTAGTTAACCCGTAGTTGTCTTTGACGCCATTCTCTACTAGTTTAACCGTAATTGTCTTCGACGCAATTCTCAACTAGTTTTACCGTGGTTGTCTTCGACGTCATTCTCGACTACTTTAACCGTGGTTGTCTTTGACGCCATTCTCTACTAGTTTAACCGTGGTTGTCTTCTACGCAATTCTCAACTAGATTAACCGTAGTTGTCTTTGTCGCCATTCTCTACTAGTTTAACCGTGATTGTCTTTGAGGCCATTCTCGACTAGTTTAACCGTGGTTGTCTTTGACGCCATTCTCGACTAGTTTACCCGTGGTTGTCTTTGACGCCATTCTCAACTAGTTTAATCGTGGTTGTCTTCGAGGCAATTCTCAACTAGTTTAACCGTGGTTGTCTTCGAAGCAATTCTCAACTAGTTTAACCGTGGTTGTCTTCGACGCAATTCTCAACTAATTTAACCGTGGTTGTCTTCGACGCAATTCTCAACTAGTTTAACCGTGGTTGTCTTTGACGCAATTCTCAACTAGTTTAACCGTGGTTGTCTTCGACGTCATTCTCGACTAGTTTAACCGTGGTTGTCTTCGACGCAATTCTCAACTAGTTTAACCATGGTTGTCTTCGACGCAATTCTCAACTAATTTAACCGTGGTTGTCTTCGACGCAATTCTCAACTAGTTTAACCGTGGTTGTCTTTGACGCCATTCCCAAGTAGTTTAACCGTAATTGTCTTTGACGCCATTCCCAAGTAGTTTAACCGTGGTTGTCTTTGACGCCATTCTCAACTAGTTTAATCGTGGTTGTCTTCGACGCAATTCTCAACTAGTTTAACCGTGGTTGTCTTCGACGCAATTCTCAACTAGTTTAACCGTGGTTGTCTTCGACGCAATTCTGAACTAATTTAACCGTGGTTGTCTTTGACGCAATTCTCAACTAGTTTAACCGTGGTTGTCTTTGACGCCATTCCCAAGTAGTTTAACCGTGGTTGTCTTTGACGCCATTCCCAAGTAGTTTAACCGTAATTGTCTTTGACGCCATTCCCAAGTAGTTTAGCCGAGGTTGTCTTAGACGCCATTCCCAAGTAGTTTAACCGTGGTTGTCTTTGTCGCCATTCTCTACTACTTTAACCGTGATTGTCTTCGACGCAATTCTCAACTAGTTTAACCGTGGTTGTCTTCGACGTCATTCTCGACTAGTTTAACCGTGGTTGTCTTTGACGCCATTCTCGACTAGTTTACCCGTGGTTGTCTTTGACGCCATTCTCAACTAATTTAACCGTGTTTGTCTTCGACGCAATTCTCAACTTGTTAACCCGTAGTTGTCTTTGACGCCATTCTCTACTAGTTTAACCGTAATTGTCTTCGACGCAATTCTCAACTAGTTTAACCGTGGTTGTCTTCGACGTCATTCTCGACTAGTTTAACCGTGGTTGTCTTTGACGCCATTCTCTACTAGTTTAACCGTGGTTGTCTTCTACGCAATTCTCAACTAGATTAACCGTAGTTGTCTTTGTCGCCATTCTCTACTATTTTAACCGTGATTGTCTTTGAGGCCATTCTCGACTAGTTTAACCGTGGTTGTCTTTGACTGCATTCACGACTAGTTTAACCGTGGTTGTCTTTGACGCCATTCTCTACTAATTTAACCGTGGTTATCTTCTACCCAATTCTCAACTAGATTAACCGTAGTTGTCTTTGTCGCCATTCTCGACTACTTTGACCGTGGTTGTCTTCGACTTCATTCTCGACTAGTTTAACCATGGATGTCTTTGACGCAATTCTCGACTAGTTTGACCGTGGTTGTCTTCGACGTCATTCTCTACTAGTTTAACCGTGGTTGTCTTCGACGTCATTCTCGACTAGTTTAACCGTGGTTGTCTTCTACGCAATTCTCAACTAGATTAACCGTGGTTGTCTTTGACGCCATTCTCGACTAGTTTGACCGTGGTTGTCTTCGACGTCATTCTCGACTAGTTTAATCATGGATATCTTTGACACATTCTCGACTAGTTTGACCGTGGTTTACTTCGACGTCATTCTCTACTAGTTTAACCGTGGTTGTCTTCTACGCAATTCTCAACTAGATTAACCGTAGTTGTCTTTGTAGCCATTCTCGACTAGTTTGACCGTGGTTGTCTTCGACTTCATTCTCGACTAGTTTAACCATGGATGTCTTTGACGCCATTCTCGACTAGTTTGACCGTGGTTGTCTTCGACGTCATTCTCGACTAGTTTAACCGTGGTTGTCTTCTACGCAATTCTCAACTAGATTAACCGTGGTTGTCTTTGTAGCCATTCTCGACTAGTTTAACCGTTGTTGTCTTTGACGCCATTCTCGACTAGTTTGACCGTTGTTGTCTTCGATGTCATTCTCTACTAGTTTAACCGTGGTTGTCTTCTACGCAATTCTCAACTAGATTAACCGTAGTTGTCTTTGTAGCCATTCTCGACTAGTTTGAACGTGGTTGTCTTCGACTTCATTCTCGACTAGTTTGACCGTGGTTGTCTTCGACGCAATTCTCGACTAGTTTAACCATGGATGTCTTTGACGCCATTCTCGACTAGCTTGACCGTGGTTGTCTTCGACGTCATTCTCGACTAGTTTAACCGTGGTTGTCTTCTACGCAATTCTCAACTAGATTAACCGTGGTTGTCTTTGACGCCATTCTCGACTAGTTTGACCGTGGTTGTCTTCGACGTCATTCTCGACTAGTTTAACCATGGATGTCTTTGACGCCATTCTCGACTAGTTTGACCGTGGTTGTCTTCGACGTCATTCTCTACTAGTTTAACCGTGGTTGTCTTCTACGCAATTCTCAACTAGATTAACCGTAGTTGTCTTTGTAGCCATTCTCGACTAGTTTGACCGTGGTTGTCTTCGACTTCATTCTCGACTAGTTTGACCGTGGTTGTCTTCGACTTCATTCTCGACTAGTTTAACCATGGATGTCTTTGACTCCATTCTCGACTAGTTTGACCGTGGTTGTCTTCGACGTCATTCTCGACTAGTTTAACCGTGGTTGTCTTCTACGCAATTCTCAACTAGATTAACCGTGGTTGTCTTTGACGCCATTCTCGACTAGTTTGACCGTGGTTGTCTTCGACGTCATTCTCGACTAGTTTAACCATGGATGTCTTTGACGCCATTCTCGACTAGTTTGACCGTGGTTGTCTTCGACGTCATTCTCTACTAGTTTAACCGTGGTTGTCTTCTACGCAATCCTCAACTAGATTAACCGTAGTTGTCTTTGTAGCCATTCTCGACTAGTTTGACCGTGGTTGTCTTCGACTTCATTCTCGACTAGTTTAACCATGGATGTCTTTGACGCCATTCTCGACTAGTTTACCGTGATTGTCTTCGACGTCATTCTCGACTAGTTTAACCGTGGTTGTCTTCTACGCAATTCTCAACTAGATTAACCGTGGTTGTCTTTGTAGCCATTCTCGACTAGTTTAACCGTTGTTGTCTTCGACGTCATTCTCGACTAGTTTAACCATGGATGTCTTTGACGCCATTCTCGACTAGTTTGACCGTGGTTGTCTTCGACGTCATTCTCGACTAGTTTAACCGTGGTTGTCTTCTACGCACTTCTCAACTAGATTAACCGTGGTTTTCTTTGACGCCATTCTCGACTAGTTTGACCGTGGTTGTCTTCGACGTCATTCTCGACTAGTTTAACCATGGATGTCTTTGACGCCATTCTCTACTAGTTTAACAGTGATTGTCTTCTGTGTAATATTACATACATTCTTATATAGGCTTATTTATGGTAACAAATACATTCATCGTATTGCAAACAGCACAACTGCATACAATAAATAAAGTAAAGCTGCGATAGTGCAGGTCAGAGCTTTTCAACTCTGACTCATAAGAGATGATTGTGGTTTATTATTGAGTTTTTGTCCATGTATACTGATGATAGATGACTTTGTGTAGAATATCCTTCCTTTGTTAATTTTTTTGCGATTTAAAATTAAAATGTTTTGAAAGATATATTTCTTTAAATAGAACTTGATCTTGATTCGCTTGTATTCACTAAACTTAAATCGTATTTCATTGAAATCGAATTTTATATGACAGTTGTTATTATTCCTAAAACTCGATTTACTTTTACATGCGATGTTACACAAAGGTTTGGATCATTAATCTTCTCATTTTCCCTTAATTTGAACTAAATTGTTGGCGCCAATTAGGGCTTTTATAATAGCACTAAAGTTGACTTTATTGTTTTTTATCGGTAACTCATCTCATTACTGAACATATGACAATAAAAACTTTTTTAAGTGGCTAGTCCTAGATGTTACATTCTGTTATCATTTGAATAAAACCGTCAAAGTTTAATATATAAAATCAGAGTTCTTAAGTTTTGGTCTTATGGCAGTTCATACAAATTTTGATTTTTTAAAAAGGGGAAAATTGGCAAAAAACGAGTCTCATAGTATAGCGGACTCCAAAACAGAAGTAAAGTAATTTTTTATTTTCCATTTTCACAATGTTAACTCTGAATTTAACACTGTAAATAGTATTATACTTCGGGGGAAAACTCGACATTTATATTTGAATCCATCGAATAAATGTATTTATTATTTGTATTTATGAGAAAATAAAAAATGCATAATTTCCCTTAACATCGCAATTAGTATCTACATAGGTATTCTGTATATTTTTAGTATTAGAAAGAATAGAGTATAACACAACAACCCCTAAGCGTCTTACTGTACATGTAGAGGAGAGGGTGTATCAATCTCTTCACTTCATCTGTCTTCCTTCCCTTCCTATCAGTCTTGAAATTTTCTCAATCAG